>BQMB01000364.1:0-22283 GCA_027943415.1 Closterium sp. NIES-67 | reverse complement strand
AAAGAATTTTAAAAGTTTTTCCTATATATTCTTAAAAAATTTCCTTCCTTCTATGGAAGTAAGATTGATAATAAAAAAATATATCAAAAAAGAAAAAAGTCAATCATCTTAATTAATCTCTAGAACAGAATTATCTTATTTTCATGATATATTTTATCATTTCTTATGGGCCCTTATGGGCCTTATTTTCTTATTAAACTTACATGAAGAATATATTAAAGAGTTTATAATATTCTCTAAATGTAAGTAAGGCCAGATAGAAAACAGTATCACAAAATATATTCTTATGGAAACTGATCAGTTATTTTCGATATACAACCTCATTAGTATTTTACCTGAATGTGTGTTGATCCTATCTTTGTTTAGCGGTTTTAATTGTAGACGTAACAACAAAAAAAGCATCTTGTTATCCAACATAGCTTTAAACAGGTTTGTTATCAGCTACAAACTATATTATTGATTCAAGTAACTCAAGGCTCAACAACTATCTACAAGTTTTTTAGGTAGTTTTCAAGTAGATGGATTTACTGTAGCATTTCGTGCTCTTATTTGTTTTGCATCAACACTTTGTATTCCTTTATCCACAGAATATATTCGACGTTCTGGAATGGCAAATATCGGAATTTTTAATATTTCTATTGACTGCTACTGTTGGTGCTATGTTTGTATGTGGCGCAAATGATCTTGTTACTATATTTGTTTCACTTGAATGTTTAAGCCTTTCCTCTTATTTGTTAGCAGGATATGCCAAAAGAGATGTGCGTTCTAATGAAGCCGCTATGAAGTACTTACTGATGGGTGGAGTCCAGTTCTGCCAATACTTGTGTATGGTTTCTCATGGCTATATGGGCTTTCTGGAGGTAAATTACAACTTCTTGATATAGTCAATGGATTAACAAATCAGTTATCTTATCCTGTTGGCATTTGGGTCGCCTTGGTTTGTATTCTAGTAGGCATCGGTTTTAAAATATCTGCAGTTCCATTTCATCAATGGACACCTGATGTCTATGAAGGAGCTCCTACTCCAGTTGTTGCATTTTTGTCTGTAGGCTCTAAAGCTGCAGGCTTGGCATTAGCTACTCGATTATTAATTATTGTATTCCCGGGTATTGAAGACCAATGGCATACTCTACTAGAACTAGTAGGACTACTAAGCATGGTTTTCGGGAACCTAATTGCGGCTACACAAACAAGCATCAAACGTATGCTTGCTTATTCATCTATAAGTCAAGCGGGATACTTGATTATTGCAATTGTTGCTGGAACCTCTGATGCATACGCAAGTATGATCATCTATCTGATTACTTATACATTCATGAATTTGGGAGCTTTTGCTTGTGTTATAATATTTGGTTTGCGTACAGGAACTGATCAGATACGTGATTATACAGGATTATATTTAAAAGATCCATGGTTAGCATTTTGTTTAACCATATGTTTACTGTCATTAGCAGGCATGCCTCCTTTAGCTGGTTTCTTTGGAAAAATTTATTTATTCTGGTGTGGTTGGCAATCTGGATTATATTTACTTGTTTACGCAGGACTTATTACCAGTGTAGTTTCTTTGTATTATTATCTAAGAGTCGTCAAGGCAATGATGACAAAAGAAGCTAAAGAAATGTCAAGCTATGTACGAGATTATATAGCACCGTCTACATCTCTTATCTCTCGTAGTCCCATTGAAATGGGTCTAGCTCTTTGTGTAGTAGCTTCCACTATTTTAGGTTTTATAATAAATCCTATTATTGAAATAACTCAGCAAACTGTATCAGTAAGTAGTTTTTTTATTTAAAAAAGGATCTTCATAGAATGATACTTCTTTTCAAATATGTGTCAAATGATATGATATTAAATCATATTTTTGATCTCAAAAAAAAGAGAGTTCATTAGTCATTCCGCATATTTTCTTCTGAAATTAGAAGAAATTCTCATTTTTTCATAAACTCTCTTAAGAAGAAGAAAAATATTTCCATATTCTTTTTCTTCTTAAGAGAGTTTATGAAAAAAAATTATATTCATTTCATATAGAGGAAAAATATCCAATGCCATCCAATCTAAAGAATATAGCAAAATTCTATATAAAAAAAATATTTTTTTATAAAAATATTTTTTTTATATAGAGAAGAAATGAATTAGAAGAATAATTTTAACTATTTGCTAAATAGTTTCCATACAGGTACTTTTCGAAATAGACACTACGTATCATGTAGAAATAACCTTTTCTTTTTTTCAATTCTGTATTTTGAATATTCTTGCTATAGGTTAACTATATTGAATACACTTGTATTAACTATAGCCTTGGTGGTGAAATGGTAGACACGCGAGACTCAAAATCTCGTGCTGAGAGGCGTGGAGGTTCGAGTCCTCTTCAAGGCAGAAATAGCTGATCTTTCTAGGTATACTTTCTTTGGTACATGTATTTTTTCTTTTTGAAACGGAGTTCTACACATAGATACTCTAATACTATTTCTTTGAACAAATAGACCTCTTTTATTGAAACAAGATTAGAGCAATCTTGTATATAAATTAGTTCTAATTTTGTTTACATGTAGAAACTTGTATCATATAACTGTATTTACGTTATTAAAGAATGAGATTCTCGAGTTATTACACATAAATCTCTAAAGATTATGGAAGTTAACATACTTGCAGTAATTGCTACCGCTTTATTCATTATTATTCCTACCGCATTCTTAATCATTTTGTACGTAAAAACAGCGAGTCAAGAAGGCTAGTATAGTCGTTCAAAATATATAGATATTGAGGAATTAATATCTCACAACAAGAATGACATTAATCAAGTAAGATTTTTAGATTGTAAATATGGCACTCTCTCTACTGGAGAGTGCTTGTATGTCAACTTGATGTCTATATTTTCTATTTTCTAGTAGAAAAGAAATAGTTAATAAAAAACAGAAAAGAAACTTCAAGATTTCCTTATGTTTTTGTTTAAGAACATAGGCGTGATGAATATTTCGTTCATTTAGATTCTCCAGTGAATGTATTCTTACAAATTATTTGAACATAATGATTGTATGAGATCTAAATATTCTCAAAATTTATGGAGATAAAAAGAAATTTTCTTTATAATTTTATTCCTTCCATTTTGCAATAATTAGGGAAATCTTCTGTAAGATTAGCAAGTATCATAAAATAGGGAATTGTGTTTTCATTATTAAGCGTTCTATTGATTAGAAAAAAATATTCTATTTAAATCTTTTATCAAATTTGTTCAATATTTATTTGATTCAATCGAAAAACAATTTGTATAGAAAATAGAATGTTTATTTTTCTTTCATTTTGTGTCATTTTCTGTTTTTATGATGTGTAAATAAATAAAAAAAAACAGAAAGTTTTTGATTTACTTTCTTCTTAAATCTATAATTACTATTTTGAAACACATGTGAGGATAATATGATTCATATGGAATTAGGGCCTAGTACAATTGTTGGTCTAGGTTTGTCTATAGTAGGTCTTCTTTTGTATCTTATTAGAACAAAAAAGCCTGATGTATCTAGAGGTGCGGCTTGAAATATACTAAAGAGTATCAACAATTTTGAAGACGAACACAGTTTGTCTAAATTTCTCAACATATTCCTAAAAAGTCAAATGAAGCTTGAGACAATACTGGGTATTAATTACAGAAAATTCATGCCAGTTACTTATAAATCTATGGTAAGTATATTGAACATTCTTTTGAGCCTTCGAAAGAAAACAAAATGTAGCAGATTCCTATGATAAATTACTCTGCACAGTATTGGTAACTTAGTGTTTTCCTCTAGAAAACATTCCAAAATATCTACCAATGAAGGATAGAATGAACCTAAGGATTGCTGAAAAACTCTTGAAGTAAAACAAGTCGAAGGTAATAGAGTTTTATTGGCCTAAAATAATTTCTCTATCATGATAGATGAGCTTATCTATGAAGTTTTTTATATAAAATAAAAAAAATGAAGCCCAAATAGATAAAGATCAATGGGAAACGAGAAACAAAGTTTTATGACTTATAAAAAACATAAGATATATGTTTTTTGTATGTACATACAAGAATGGTCTACATGGAAACATAAGATTGGAAAGGACTTATTAATTGACATGATTTTTACTATACCGTTAATACCATTGAATGAGCTAAAAGAATACTAAAGTTTCATATTTAGTTCTAAGGGGGGTGAGAAGAGAACCTATCCCTATATTACGACCTTTTTTTTTCTTCAGTTGGCTTGTTATGTGGTGGCATATTGATTTTTCAAGGTTGGCGTTTAGATCCCATTTTGTTATTATGTCAAATTTTATCAAGTGGCACTGCATTGTTTTTTATCGGAGAAAGTCTTTGGCTTCGTGGTGCCAATGATAAAAGCAAACAATTTTATGATAATATAAGCCAAAAAGAAACAAATATTGAACAAAAAAATCTATTATTGGATGAGAAACTTAATTTAAAACCAATTGTTTCTCCTATAGTTACAGAAAATTTTTATCAAGAAAAGAAATTATTATTGCCATATATAATGAATGCTTCTTGGGAAACAATGAATTACACTGTACCAATTGATTTTTTAAATAACAAGTGTTTAAGTCATAAAAAATTCTTCTATGAAAAGAGTATATATTAATACTTTTTTAACACATACAAAAGATAAGATCTGATCATATAGTATTATGTATCACTTCATGATTAACATTAAGTTATGTTTTTTGATTTGTTCATGTTCCATCTATTTTTGTTCTTTAAGAAGAAAAAAAATTTACCAAATGCGTCAATACTAATCAACTATTCATCGTATAACCTCCCGTTTGGGAAATCCCAAACAAGGAGTAAGAAAAGAGTAGAAGTTCATAACTTCTGTATCACATTTATAACAAAAATACCCTTACAAACCGCTTCTTCCCCATACAACTAATGACAGGGAAAATGTGAATACTACCATAAGAGAAACCCAACCAATGCTAATAATGTCCATAACAACCTCTTGTTTTATGTACTCTTCAAGTTTTTCTATCTCTAATCATATCAAGGGCATTCCAAACTGCCAAGGGTTACTTGTTGAGAGTAGCTAGTTCGTTTTTTGAAAATGAATTGAAAAAGGATAAAAATAGATTTTTTTGTCTTTTTATGAAATTTTAAGAAAGAAGAAAGTAAAATGCGTATTCTCTTTTTTGATGAAATAAGAAAAAAGTTTTCTAACTTGCACTCAATGACAAAATAAAGTAAAATAGAAACAAGGTTGTGCTATTCATGAAAGATCTTATTACAAATAAAGTGTCAGACTATACATTCTATAGAGCATCACGCTTTGTATTAAGAAAGAGCACGTTTGGTACAACCGTAAATTGAAAAATCTTATTGAAAAAAATCATAGACTTTTTTCTCTTTTACTAAATGAGATTAGCAAGAATATTAAGTATTATGAAACAGTGCTTAATTTTTATTTTTTATATTCTTTTTTTGAGTAGTGTTAATTAACCTCACTTGAAAACAGTAGAAAAAAAAAGCACTTTACTGCAAACTCTTTTAGTACTCCTTTTTTCCTAGTATATATATTCTTTTGTATCTTTTTTTAGGCGACACCCAGATTCGAACTGGGGGTCGAGGATTTGCAATCCACTGCCTTACCACTTGGCCATGTCGCCTCAATATGTTTCAAAAGAATATTGCATGCAGATCTGGTTAAGTATACAGAATAGATGTGTTTCTATGATATCGGTTTTGAGAAGTCCAGTCAATTGGTTATTTTGTGGTTGTCTATATAGGTTTTAGTATTTTCTTTCTATTTTGGATAAAGGGAATCAATCTATTCTATATGTTTAGAAGAAAAATCCTTATGAATAAGGATTTTGTGTTCAAGCATATAGAATGTTTTTTTTATTTTACAAACTCTTCCGTACTTCCTATGGACTACCAGGATTCGAGTAGTATTTGGAACTATTCATTTAGATCTTTTCAAATAAAGATCTTCTATCATCCATTCTTTTTCTCGAAATCCTGATACTAATTTCTATATGGGGAGCACTAATAATAAGATTGAGGAAATGGAATGTATAATTTAGATAGGAATATCAACATGTTTGTCTTGCCAGATTTCTTGCAAATTCAAATAGAAAGTTTTCGTCGTTTTTTAGAAAATTGTCTTTTTGAAGAATTGAATAAATTTCCAATTATAAAAGATTCTGCTAAAGACATTGAATTTCAATTACTCGCTGATAAGTATCTTTTAAGTGAACCTAGCTTAACTGAAAGGGAAGCAGTCTATAAATCTACTACCTATGCGTCAGATATTTATGTACCAGTACAACTTACTCATATAAAAGATGGTCATACTCGAATTCAAACTGTATGCCTTGGAAGTATTCCTTTGATGACTCCTCGTGGTACCTTTGTAATTAATGGTGTATCTTGGACAATTGTTAATCAAATACTCAGAAATCCAGGTATTTATTATACTCTTAATAGAGATGGAATGTATACCGCCACGATTCTATGTTTAGATGCAGACAAAAGATTAAGACTAGAAATGGACAAAAAAGGTCGAATATCAGTCCGTGTTAATAATAGACATAGAGTTACACTTGTTTTGCTTTTAGTTGCTTTAGGATTAGAAATTCAGGATATTCCTGATTGGTTACAGTCTCGTACTAAAAGGTTAGAAGAATTATTAGATGCATTGAAACATAAAAGAGAAAGAGAACTAGAATTACTCTATTTATATAAACAACTTCCAGGACCTAAAAAATCTAAACCTAAACCCAATCCATTAATTATATCAGAACAAATACAACAATGGTGCGCTAATATTTATCAACTAGGATCTGTTGGACGCTTCAATATTAACAGAAGATTGAATATATTTATTCCTGAAGATAACCAATTTTTATTACCTCAAGATTTAATTGCAGCAGCTGATCTACTTGTGAAAGTTAGTTCAGGAATGGATCATATTGATGATATCGATCATTTAAAAAACAAGCATGTCAATTCTGTGGCAGATATGCTACGTAAACATTTACGAGTATCGATCCTTGATCTACAAGCACAAGTAAAACGTGCTATGCGAAGAACAGCTTCCTCAAAACGTGTAGTATCCCCTAGAAGTCTCATAGCTTCTCATCCCTTTACTCACATGTTTAATCAATTTTTTGGTTCTCATGAATTAATCCAATTTTTGGATCAAACTAACCCATTAGCTGAAATGGCGCATAAAAGAAAATTAAGTCTTTTAGGGCCAGGTGGTTTAACTAGAAGAACTGCTAGTTTTCGCACAAGAGATATTCATCCTAGTCATTACGGAAGAATTTGTACTATTGAGACATCTGAAGGTATGAATGCAGGAGTTATTCCATCTCTTTCAACTTGTGCACGCGTTAATTACCAAGGAATTATAGAGAATCCTTTACATAAAATTTGTGGACCTTTAACCCAGCAACACACAGTCTATGTTACTGCAGGAATAGACGAACGTATGAAAATTGGTACTAACAATCGTCTTGCAATAGGTCAAATATGGCAGGAAAGAGCTACTTCGATTCAATATCAACAAGAATTTAGTAGCACATCATGGGATCAAATCAATCTGCGAAGTATATTGCCTATACAATATTTTGCTATAGGAGCATCATTAATCCCTTTTCTAGAACATAATGATGCTACTCGTACTCTTATGGGATCTAGTATGCAACGTCAAGCAGTTCCCTTAATACAACCTGAAAAACCCATAGTAGGAACAGGAATTGAATCTCATGTGGCATTAGATTCTGGAACCGTTCTGACTTCGTTAGAAGATGCTCATGTTCAATATGTAGATGGAAAAAATATTCTTTTAATAAATAAAGATAAAGAAAAAATTAGGAGTAAACTTATTACATATGAAAGATCTAATAATGGAACTTGTATTCATCAAAAACCAGTAGTTACTATGGGAGCATCTGTTCGACAAGGACAACTCTTAGCAGATGGAGCAGCTACAGTAGGTGGAGAATTGGCATTGGGAAAAAATGTATTAGTTGCCTATATGCCATGGGAGGGATACAATTTTGAAGATGCGGTGCTAATAAGTGATCGCTTGGTACATGAAGATGTTTATACGTCTATACATATAGAGAAACACGAAATATCAGTACAAGAAACTAGTGAAGGGGTTGAAATACTTACTAGGGATATTCCGCATTTAGATAAACATCTTTTACGTCATTTAGATTCTCGTGGAATAGTTTCCATAGGTTCCTGGGTAGAAGCAGGAGATGTATTGGTAGGTAAGCTAGCTCCATTGGAATCAGAACATCTTCTACGTTCACCTGAAGGAAAATTATTACAGGCTATTTTTGGTGTTCAAGCAATTACTACTCGAGAAAGCTGTCTAAAATTACCTCCAGGTGGCGTAGGAAGAGTGATAGATGTAAGATGGGTTGAACAACAGAGTAATTTTACAGCTAGTATACATGTATATGTTTTACAAAAAAGAAAAATTCAAGTAGGTGATAAAATAGCAGGTAGACATGGGAACAAAGGTGTTGTATCCCGGATCCTTCCTCAACAAGATATGCCATATATGCAAGATGGTACTCCTATTGATATGGTTTTGAGTCCACTTGGAGTGCCATCAAGAATGAATGTAGGTCAACTTTTTGAGTGTCTTTTAGGTTTGGCTGGCAGTTGGTTAAATAAACATTATCGTATCACGCCTTTTGATGAACGATATGAACGAGAAGCATCACGCAAATTGGTTTTTTCTGAACTATATCATGCAAGAGAAAAAAGTGGTTATCCATGGTTATTTGAACCAAATAGTCCTGGAAAAAGTTGTTTATTTGATGGCAGAACAGGTGAAATTTTCGATCAACCAATTACAGTCGGCAAACCTTATGTTATGAAACTTATTCATCAAGTAGATGAAAAAATCCATGCACGTGCTAGTGGTCCATATGCGTTAGTAACCCAACAACCTCTTCGAGGCAGATCTAACAGGGGGGACAAAGAATAGGTGAAATGGAAGTTTGGGCATTTGAAGGATTTGGTGCAGCATATATGTTACAAGAAATGTTAACAATTAAATCGGACCATGTGGTAGGACGTTCTAAAGTTCTTGGAGCGATTGTAGCTAAAGAACCTATTCCGAAACCCATGGATCCCCCAGATAGTTTCCGTTTACTTATTAGAGAACTACGTTGCTTAGGAATAGAAATTGGTCATACTATTATATCTGGAGATACTTTCCTTTTAAATCAAAAAGTCATTTAAATAGAGTGTGAATATAATCATTGAAAATTTTTTTTCTTTTACGTTAAAATTCATTCTTGCTAACTTTAAGTAGTGAATATCTTTATATAGTTTCTGAGATTCCTATGAATTCTATAGTTAGCATATGAAACATTGACTTGTTGCAATGCAATTTTCTTTCATACAAATCAGTTCAAAGTTATTTTTTTTATGGCGTAGAGAATAGATTTATGGTTCATTCAGATACTTATCAATATCTTCGTATAGGATTAGCTTCTCCGGAACAAATTCGTAGTTGGGCGGAAAGAGTTTTGCCTAATGGAGAGGTAGTAGGACGCGTGAGTAAACCTCATACTATACATTATAAAACTCACAAGCCTGAGAGAGATGGTTTATTTTGTGAACGTATATTTGGACCCACAAAAACTGGAGTTTGTGCATGTGGTAAATATCAAGGTATGGCTAATGATACAGATCATCCAGGCTTTTGTGAACAATGTGGTGTGGAATTAACTGAATCTCGAGTACGTAGACACAGAATGGGGTATATTCAACTAGCATCTCCAGTCACTCATGTATGGTATTTAAAAAATCGTCCTAGTTATATTGCACATTTATTAGAAATGCCTCTAAAGGATGTAGAAAGTTTAGTGTATTGCGATGTGTGACTTGAAAAAGTAACTACGTGTATGTAGAAAAGATAAACTCTACCACTTTGTAATAGTTAAAAAAGTGTCTCTGCATTCGATAATATAAATACTTAATATTTAAAACTCGATTGGGAATAGTGAGATTTTTCACAAAACCTTACTTGGAGAATAATCTGTCTATGGCTTCTAATTTGTCATTTTTCATGGCTCCGTAAACACATCAATATCGAATTTATGATAACAAGGATGGTTCTCTCAAACAAAATGCATCGAATATTTTGTCATGACATAAATAGAACCATCGGAGTAAAGAAGATGCCTAAAGATAGGTCTTTATCTCACGTTTGATTACAGACAAGATAAAACCCGTGTTCCAAAGAAATTTTTTTCTTTTTTATGAATCGCATAGATTCTTTATGGTGTATAAAGATAACTCAAGACGCATATTCATTCTTCCTAATTTTCTCTATTATTCATAGAATTTTTGGAATTCATTTATTGGCTGATTTGAGTTCTTGGTAACAGTTTCTTCTATTTGAATAATCGAATAAAAAAATATATTTATGACCACTTACTAGATTAGTTTTGCGAATGAAATTATCCTAACTATTTAGTAAACAAAATAAAAAAATGCAGACCATATTTTTAAGTAGATCAAATAGACAGAATTCTTACGTGAGCCGTATGATATGAAAACTTCAAGTACGGTTCTTAGGGGGGGAAAAGAATCTACCAGCTAGATACTTGATCTATCTCAATTCTTTTATTATTGGTCCTGGAACATATTCAAAACTTAGACTTTTGGGAACTCTAACACAAGGAGCTCATGAAATGACATATAAGCGTATACTAACACGAAAACGCTTATTAAAACGTAAATATGTATTACAACCTAAATATACTTCACAAGCAAATGATTCTACTACATTAGCCCATAAAATTTTATTGGCACGTGAGCGTTTATTACGATTAGCATATCAACCTATACTTGAACCTAGACTAAGTTGCAACAGATTTGATGTTCCTTGGCTAAGAGTTTTATGGCTATTTCTTTCTAGATGGTACCGTGACTGTGAAAGTAGAGAAATTATTACTGGAGGATATGGCATTCAAAGAATGCTAATGAATTTAAATTTACAAAGAAAGTTAGTCAATCTACAAAAAAGATGGGAAAGATTGGTTGAACAAACTGAAAAAATGTGGCATCCAGCTTCTGGTAAGTATCAAACAACTAAACACAGTGCTGACATTCAGAGAGAAAAAAGATTGATTATTAGATGTACTAAGATTGTGAGAGATCTCATACAATCAAGAATTCAACCAGAATGGATGGTACTTTCAGTATTACCAGTATTACCTCCTGATTTAAGACCTATTGTTGAACTCAGAGAAGGTCAATTAATTACATCAGACTTAAACGAACTCTATCGCAAAGTTTTATTTAGGAATGAAGAACTATTAATGTGGTTATCATATCAAGGTACTATTGTACTAGCAGGTTTGGTTGCACGTCTTCAAAGAGTCTCTTTACAGCGAGCTGTTGATGCTTTATTAGCAAATGGAATGGGATCATCGACTTTTCGAGATAATAACAAAAGAGTATACAAATCTTTTTCATCTTTAATTAAAGGGAAAAAGGGAAGATTCCGGGAAAATTTGCTAGGTAAACGTGTAGATTATTCTGGACGTTCAGTCATAGTAGTAGGTCCTTTATTAGCTTTGCATCAATGTGGTCTGCCTAGAGAAATGGCCATAGAACTCTTTCAACCTTTTATGATTCGAGAGTTAATTGCTAGACAATTAGCTCCAAATCTACGAGCAGCAAAGAGTATGATTCAAAACAAGCAACCAATTGTATGGAAAGTACTTCAAGCAGTTGTTGATAATCGTTTTATTGTTTTAAACAGAGCACCTACATTACATCGATTAGGAATACAAGCCTTCAAGCCTGTACTTGTGCGAGAACGTGCAATTCAGTTACATCCTTTAGTATGTGCTGGATTTAATGCGGATTTTGATGGTGATCAAATGGCAATTCATGTACCTTTGGCTTGGGAAGCTCAAGTGGAAGCTCGTATACTAATGTGGTCTCAAGCAAATCTTCTTTCTCCAGCTACAGGAAGAGCAGTTGCTGTACCAAGTCAAGATATGCTTCTTGGATTATATGTTTTAACTTTAGAAGGTGCTTTGGGTATATATGGTAGTAGAAAATTAGATCGCGAATATTCAGTAAAACAAAATTCTGGATATACCACTCCTGTCTTTTATGATTATGATGATGTATTAACATTTTTGCATCAAACAAAAAATACGCCATTTTCATTTTTATGGTTACGATGGCAACCAAATTATGTACCTGTCATTGCATCTCGCGAAGGACCTATTGAAATCCAATACGATTCTATGGGCCAAACAACAAGTATATATGAACATTCTCAAATACGTAGTAATCGAGAAGGCCTTACAGCTAGGTATATTTTAACTACTCTTGGACGTGTTATCTTTAATCAACAGATTCAACAAGCCATACAAGAACATATTGAATATACTAGACGATAAATTTTTTTCTACCATTCATAAACAATGAAATCTTACAAAAGAATCTTGAATACTATTGCATTCATCTACTAAACAATAAAATATTATCTTACTTATATATTCCTATTGAATATTCAATGATTGTCATCGCGATAATTGCATGATTTGTTGTTATTCACAACAAAGAATTCAATGGTTATGGCTCAGGCTTATACCCTTTTCTTATGACTTAAATCATAAATTATGAACAATTAACAGGTTATAAGTGAATTTATTCCATGTTTATCATTGGTACCAAAAGCATTTTTCAAATGATATTGAGTTCCGTTTAACAAATTAACTCAAAGTGTCATTCTTTTTACTTATTCAATATGGAGGTACTGACTTATGGCACGGCTCACAGCAGAGTATGGAGACATCATTTTCTACAATCAAGTGATGGACAAAGGTGCCATGAGACAATTGATTGGCAGATTGATGACATACTTAGGAAGCGAATGTACAGCACAAATTTTGGATCAACTCAAGACTTTAGGATTTAGACATGCCACTCAAGCAGGTATTTCATTAGGGATTGATGATTTATTAACAACTCCTTCAAAAACTTGGTTAATACAAGATGCAGAGCATCAAACATATACATCTGAAGAACAATATCGACGTGGATCTATTCATGCAGTAGAAAAATTACGTCACGTAGTAGAAACATGGCACACAACGAGTGAATACTTAAAACGGGAAATGAGTTCTCATTTTAGAACTACAGATCCATTAAATCCGGTCCATATGATGTCTTTCTCTGGTGCTAGAGGCAATGTATCACAAGTACACCAATTAGTAGGTATGCGAGGATTAATGTCAAATCCTCAAGGGAATATTATTGATCTTCCTATACAAAGTAATTTAAGAGAAGGTTTATCTTTAACCGAATATATCATATCTTGTTATGGTGCACGAAAAGGAGTAGTAGATACTGCTGTCCGTACTGCTGATGCAGGATATTTGACACGTCGTCTTGTCGAAGTTGTGCAACATATAGTAGTTCGTAATCCTGATTGTGAAACTTTTGAAGGGGTACGATTGCGTTCTATACAAGAGCGAAAAACATCTAGTCCTTTATTGTCTTTACAAGATAGATTAGTAGGACGCATTCTTGCACGTGATGTTTATCTAAATGGTCGTTGTATTGCAGTTCGCAATCAAGACTTGGCTCCAGATATAGTAAATCGTTTGGTTCTTTCTCACAATGAAATATATGTACGATCTCCTTTGAGTTGCAAAAGCATGCCTAGAGCATGTCAAATGTGTTACGGATGGGATTTAAGTTGTGGCAATTTAGTAGAACTTGGTGCTGCGATAGGAATTATTGCAGGTCAATCTATAGGAGAACCTGGAACTCAATTAACTTTACGCACTTTTCATACTGGAGGTGTTTTTACTGGAGATGTTGCAGAGCATGTACGAGCACCATTTAATGGTGTGGTTCATTTTTATACAGAAACTCTTCAAGCTACACGTAATCGTCATGGACGACCTGCATGGACTTGTCCCGAAGCTTTATCAGTTATCATAGAAGATGGCACAAATAAAAGACATATCTTAAATGTACCTCAATATAGTTTACTTCTTGTCAGAAATCATCAATATGTACAAGCTAGACAAATTATCGCAGAAGTTCGTGCAAGTACAGCTCCTTTAAAAGAAAAAATAGAAAAAGATATATATTGTGGTATAGAAGGAGAAGTATTCTATGAATACACAGGTATTCACGCATATTCTTTAAAACAACGAAAGCTTCTGGCATTAAGTTCTTTTCAAACCCGTCTTAGCTTATGGTTAGAATTCACTTCTCTTAGTACTTATTTAAGTCCGATTGTCGATAAAACTAGTTATATATGGATTTTTTCAGGTAGATTGACTGAATTTTCAGGTATTAATCTTTCTTTCTTATATAAAGTACAAGATTATATTCAAGCTGACTTACCTATAGGAAAAAACAATTATGTTGTTACTCAATACCAGTCGTTTTTTACTCCTTTTGAATATCGACAACGATTTTCTTTTCATACCTCAAAAATTCGAGAAAAGATTTTTAATAAACATACTGGTTTTTTATATCTTACAAGTGCAGATGATAAATGGATTCTGACTTTATCGGCAGTAGATCAATTTCACATAAGCATTGATGATTATGATAAGACATTTGTAACAAATGCGTATCAATATGCATACGGAAATGCTCCGTTAGAATATTATAAAAAAATTTCTAATGATCTTTTTTCTTATACGAAGAAACATATGGGAAATAAGCAAAAGATTCTTCTTATATCTTATTTATCCAATTTATGTGCTGATGTAGGTTTAGTAGGCCAATTTCATACTTTATTCGAAAGACTTAGTATTTCATCTTTAAAAACATTTAGTAATTTGATTCAATATGATTTGGCAAATAAATACGAACTCTTATTTTTTCAGGATTTTTTCCCTAAATTCCAAGGTTTCTCAAGAAATTTTGTTTGCAATACAAATTTTTTTGTTGACCAAAATGATAGCATTAATAAAATAAAGAACTCGGTTCTTTCTCTCTCTTTTCTACATTGGATGACTTCACTTTGTTTCAATAAACTTCTTACCAAACCACAACCGCTGTTAGCACAATCTATATGTAAAGGTGTAAGTACATTAGCTTATGGTATGTTGCCTGAATCAGGACACATAGTAGCTGTGTCTGAAAGTTCTATAACTATTCGATTAGCCAAACTTTATTTAGTACCTGCAGGAACTGTAGTACATGCTTATCATAAACAGGTGATCCACGAAGGAGATACTTTAATTACTTTTGCATACGAAAGGCTGAAAGCAAGTGATATTATTCAAGGACTTCCAAAAGCTGAACAACTTTTAGAAGCTAGGATAGGAAATCAAGTAGTAGTTCATTTGCATATGCGTTTCGAATATTTAGTAGGTCGTATTAAAGAAAATCTTCGTAATTACGTTGGTAGTCTTGCCCAGATGGATCTAATGTTATCTCAAGCATCTGTCAATAGAGCGAGGAAAGCTTTAGAATATAGTCAAATCGAAACTGTAGATCAAATTCAAAAAGTCTATTTATCTCAAGGAGTATATATTTCAGATAAACATGTAGAAGTTATTGTAAGACAAATGAGCTCTAAAGTTGTCATTGTTGAAAATACTGATCTTACAGCTTTTTCACCCAAAACAGTTATAAGAACGGCGTGTCCTTATGATGCCATAGGAGTCTTTTTCCCTGGCGAATTAATGGAGATTGCAAAAGCAGAAAGAATGAATCGTGTACTTCATAAACCTTTACCCTGTAAACCTGTATTACTTGGAATTACCAAAGCTTCACTTAATACAAATAGTTTTTTATCAGAAGCTAGTTTTGAAAGAACAATTACAGTTCTTAGTAGATCTGCAATTCAGGGGAGAATGGATTGGCTGAAAGGATTGAAAGAAAATGTCTTATTGAGTAACATGATACCAGCAGGTACAGGTTGTCAACAGGTTAATCTAGAAGCTATTCTTTATCAAAAAAAGCAATTCCATTTTAAAAATAATTACAATGGGGTATTAAATTCAAGATATCAGCATATTTTTTGTCTATACAAACCATTAATAAAAAAAAGAGATTGGATGCATACATATTTAATTAATATGTCCCAATCGAAAGAGAATGAAGAAAGTAAAAATACCTTTTTCAATCATCTTCCGAAGAATTCGGTGTCTATAAAAAAAATCAAAGAATATAAGATTTTATCACCCTTAAACTTTTTAATAAAAAAATAGAAAATAAAAGAATTCACAAAGTAGAAAAAAGTATTATTCCTTTTTATATGGACATTTTTGTTTTGTTTAGAAATATGACTTCTATCTCAAATAATCAAATTCTCTTTCTCTAAATAATAATAATATATTACAAATATTCCTATATTCTTTTGACCACTAGGAAATAAGCGAATTTTTTCTTATTATTCTTATCGTTCAATTAATAGTTGAACTGTAATGAAATTCTCATGTCATATAAAAAATTCTTAAAGAATTTTCTGTTGATTATAATGTTTTCTTTTAACTAGTCCGAAACCATGTAAAAAAACGTAATACAGATTTTCCTGAGAATAGAGAATAGATAATAAATAGTAGATACTATTTTCATGGAGATCAAACTTATTAGCGCTTGATTAATCAAAAATTTTTTCTTATGAAAGAAGGACAATGGAATATTAATTTAGAAGATATGATGGAAGCTGGGGTTCATTTTGGTCATCAAGCTCGGAAGTGGAATCCCAAGATGGCACCCTATATTTTTACAAAACGAAGAGGTATTCACATTCTTCATATTTTTAAAACAGCACGCCTATTATCTGAAGCATGTGATTTGGTAGCTAATGCAGCATATAACGGCAAGCAATTTCTTATAGTTGGTACTAAATATCAAGCTGCTGATCTTGTAGCTTCAGCTGCTCAAAGGGCACGATGCCATTATGTGAATCAAAAATGGTTAGGGGGTATGTTAACTAATTGGTCAACAATTGAAACCCGACTAACAAGATTCAAACAACTGGAAGAAAAAGAAAAAGCAGGGATACTTAATCAACTTCCAAAAAAAGAAGCAGCTGTGCTTAAAAGACAACTTAATCAATTACGTAAATATTTAGATGGCATTAAGTATATGACACGATTGCCAGACATAGTTATCATTATTGATCAACAACAAGAAGCTACTGCTATTCAAGAATGCATTAAATTAGGTATCCCAACTATTTGTTTAGTAGATAGTGATTGTGATCCTGATTTAACTGATATGCCTATTCCAGCAAATGATGATGCTAGGTCTTCTATTCGATGGATACTAGATAAATTAACTAATGCAATTAAAGAAGGGCGAAATAGAAAGAATTGATTCTATTAAAGAATTCTATTATATATATTTTGGAAATTAATTGAAATATCTTTACTCTTTCGATCTATTTATTGCCATGAAACAATCTGCTTTTTCATTCTCTTCTGGTTTACCTTAGATATGCAAAAGATTTATCTACATCAAAAGATGATAGCAAGCAAGTCAATAATAGTCTATGTATAAATAGTTCTTATATATACTATTTATTACATGTTCTAAAACAAAACCTCAGATATGGGAAGCACGAAGTGCTTTCACAGCCATTGGTTCGAAGGAGCATTGATTACAATAAATCTATTAGAATTGAAGTGATGGTTATTTTCAATTGAAATAAAGCCATGTAAAAGTTCAAGCTAGATAATTGCTAAAAAAATATTCAAAAACGAAATTATTTAAAGCTTATAACAAAATTATTAACAAAGCAATATGTATACCACAGGGGTTTCTATTGACAGTTTCAATGCTTTGTATCAGATTTCTGGAGTAGAAGTTGGCCAACATTTATATTGGCAAATAGGTGATTTTCAAGTTCACGCACAAGTGTTAATAACTTCTTGGATTGTTATTGCTATTCTACTAGCAGTAGCTTTTTTGGGTACTCGTAAATTAGAGACTGTACCTAATGGTCCTCAAAATTTTGTAGAATATGTTTTGGAATTCATCCGAGATTTAGCTAGAACACAGATTGGAGAAGAAGAATATCGTTCATGGGTACCATTTGTTGGTACTATGTTCTTGTTTATTTTTGTTTGTAATTGGTCTGGTGCTCTTTTCCCTTGGAGAGTTATTGAACTTCCACACGGAGAGTTGGCTGCACCAACCAATGACATTAACACAACCGTAGCTTTAGCTCTTTTAACCTCAGTTGCATATTTTTATGCCGGTTTGCATAAAAGAGGATTAAGTTATTTTGGTAAATATATCCAACCTACTCCAGTTCTTCTTCCAATTAATATATTGGAAGATTTCACAAAACCTCTTTCATTGAGTTTCCGTTTATTTGGAAACATACTTGCAGATGAATTGGTTGTTGCTGTACTAGTTTCTTTAGTACCTTTAGTAGTTCCTATTCCTATGATGTTTCTAGGTTTGTTCACAAGTGCTATCCAAGCATTAATTTTTGCTACTTTAGCAGCAGCTTACATAGGTGAATCTATGGAAGGACATCATTAACTTCTTTTTTTTGTCTAAAAAAGAAGTATGATTCCTTGTTAATGATCTTTCTATTACTATATAGATCACTATCTTCAAGAAATTATCTATTTGACTTATGTTGCTAGCATGTTAGCATGCTAGCAATATAAGTCAAATAGATATCGATGTATACAGAATGGCCACTGTCTTGTATGCGTTTCTTTTCTGAAGAAATATTTCGTGAGTTATCTAAGTATTTAATCTATCTTTTTGGCATCATTATCAATGCTTTTTTCTTAATGATTCAAATTTGTGTTTTTGTTTAAAACTTTATTATATAAGCAATTTCTTGGGGATTGAAGATATACTAACATATTTTTGTTAACAACTATTTTGATTGTGTAGAATAGTTAGAGAAAAAAAATCTCTTAAAATCCCTTATATTTTTTCATTGCAAGGTCTTTCGGGGAATGTATGATAAATGATTTCCCAATCGATTACTCTATTTCTGATATTAAGTATTGATTTATTTGCTATATTTTTTTTCCACTACTATTTATAATATATAGTTAAGAATCTAGTAAAAAAAAAATATTGTGTTGTATCAAGCAGTTCATTGTTTAATTTTCTTATTGACTAGATACTTACTACAGTTTTTAACACAACTGAAAAGTATAGTTGCTTTATAATTCTAATATACTTTATTAATATGGCAGAAATGTTATTATTTGAAGCTCTTCGTGAAGGTTTACAAGAAGAGATGGATAGAGATCCCAGAGTATTAGTTATGGGAGAAGATGTAGGACACTATGGGGGATCTTACAAGGTAACAAAAGGATTGGCTGAAAAGTACGGTGATTGGAGACTCTTAGATACACCTATTGCAGAAAATAGTTTTACTGGGATAGCGATAGGTGCTGCTATGACAGGTTTAAGGCCTGTAGTAGAAGGAATGAACATGGGGTTTTTTTGTTATTAGCTTTTAATCAAATTGCTAACAACGCTGGTATGTTACATTACACTTCAGGAGCAAATTTTACTATACCTATAGTAATTCGTGGACCTGGAGGAGTGGGAAGACAATTAGGTGCAGAACATTCTCAACGACTAGAGTCTTACTTCCAAGCTGTTCCAGGATTACAAATGGTTGCTTGTTCAACTCCAACAAATGCTAAAGGATTAATCAAGTCAGCTATTAGAAGTGAAAATCCAGTTATTTTGTTCGAACATGTTCTTTTATACAATCTGAAGGAAGTTCTTCCAGATGAAGAGTATTTAATTTGTTTAGAAAAAGCAGAAGTAGTTTCGTCCTGGAAAAGATATAACTATTCTTACATACTCACGTATGAGACATCATGTCATGCAAGCTGCAAAGAGCTTGGTTTATAAAGGCTATGATCCTGAAATTATAGATATTGTATCTCTTAAAACCTTTTGATTTAGGAACTATTGCTACGTCCGTTCGTAAGACTCATAAAGTCTTGATAGTTGAAGAATGTATGAGAACCGGAGGTATTGGTGCTTCTCTTAGGGCCGCTCTTATGGAAACCTATTCGATTATCTTGATGCTCCTATTGCATGTCTTTCATCACAAGATGTACCTACTCCTTATAGTGGTCCTTTAGAAGAATTAACAATTATTCAACCACCTCAAATCGTACAAGCTGTAGAACAAATTTGTGGACTAGAAAATTGATTCTAAAAAGAATCATTGTCATTGGTTTTTATGATGCTTTAGAAAGAAAAATCATATCATAATGACACCCAAGTCAAGTTTAAGTTCTTTTCGTGAACATTTGAAGACATACATAATATTGATTCTGCTAGATCATAATAGAATAAACCAGAAAGTAAATTACTTTCTGGTTTATTCTATTCTATAGTATTAATGGATTTCATCAAGTAAAAAAGATCTTCGTTAGAAGATCTTACATAGAACAAATTAAACTAAATAGATTTTGCAGTAAAAAATGAAGACTTTAAGAAACCAAATGCTTTCTTTGAGAATTTTTTCTCTATATATTCATCAAAAAAATTTGTTTTGAATTTTCTTTACATTTGACAAAACTATTTCGATCCATCCAGAGCGTGATTTATTTTGTAATATAATCACGTAAAGATATAACAAGAAAAAAAAGATGGATAGTACCATAAAAGTTGTATGTACCCAAACACAGGTCGAAATCCTCCTTGCTTTAATTAATTGTATGCATTTGTTCAAAAACTCCTGCTCTCTGTAAAATGTGACTGACTGTATCTGTAGGTTGAGCACCATTTCGTAAGAAAGTTAGGATTGACGGAATATCTAATTGAGTTTGATCCTTTCTAGGGTCATAAAATCCTACTTCTTTAAGAGCTTTTCCTTCTCTGCGACATCTTGCATCAATTAGCTATAATTCTGTAAGTAGGTTATTGGGATAGGTAAAGTACTTCCCCCCATGAACCGAACATGAATTTTTCAAGTCATACGGCTCTAGTATGGATACCATTTTCTCCTCACCAAAACGAAATCCTTTATAGATAATGAGGTTTTTTTTCTAATGGACATTTCATTTCATGACCAAAACGTTTCTTTATAAACAACATTACATATATCTCATTTCTATTTACAGAACCTATGATGTTAGTATAATTTTAATTAGTTAAACCTAATATCATCCATATTCTTGAGTAGTCTTTTTCCACAATTAAGTGGATTTCACTCTCGTTCACACACATTGGTTTATTAACAAATCTTTAGGTCTATAAAAATCTCTGGTGGTTCATTGCATTTTTTTTTAACTAAATAAAACAACATATTAGTTATGTACCACTACTAATCTATCTATTTGTTATTAGCATACCATGTATATAACGATATTTTTTTTGCAATTACTATTTTTTTATCGTTAAAACATAGGCTGACAAAGTTTTTTATATTCAACAATCTTGACCATAGATTCAATTTTTCTAGAAGGTTTATAAAACCATGTCTAATCATAAGATCAGTTTTCCTTCTTCAGTTTTCTTCTTTTGAGGTGATCATTTTCCATCTTTTAAGAATTCGATGTTGGATTGTTTAATCCAAAACCTATGTTGTGATTTAAGTCACACGCTGTTTTCTACCATATCTTTTTAAACGTAGTTTAACCATATTTTTTTATAAATACTTATGATAACCTGAAGGTTATCACGATTTCCGTGCCAATGTACTACTTTTCTTCAAGTTCTATTTCATGCGTTTTTAAGTACTATACTATAAAAATTCTTGAAATAGGAAATTCTTATATCATGCGAGTATATATTTTTCTTCAATTTAAGTAGTTTTATGATTTCTTCTTTATGCTCTCATTTCATGAGAGCATAAAAAAGCTTGTGCTTGTAGATGTTTAAGCTATATAAATTTCTTATTATGCATTTAATGCTTCTTTAGCAGCATACATCACTTCTACAGTAATTTTTGTCATACCATTTTGTCTTGCGAATTTTTCAGTATTTCTCTTGATTTTGCCTCGTACAAAACCTGGAATTCTGCTTAATTCAGCCTGACTGTCTGGATCCCAAGTTAGATCACTGTCAGTAGATAGTGATTTTGTAATAACTTCTTTGGTATCATGACCACCAAAAATTTCTAGAAGATGATCTTCCATACCTAATGTAAAAGAATTGTAAACCAAATCAGCTATCTGATTAGTTCTTCATATCCTAGGAATGGTCTGTACCAAGAGGAAAATTTTGTATATGGACTGGTGCAGAAATAACTCCACATGGAATATCAAGACGTTTTCCAATATGGCGTTCCATTTGACTTCCAAAAATTGCTGCTGGTTCTAAACGTGCGATCATA
>BQMB01000363.1:0-21305 GCA_027943415.1 Closterium sp. NIES-67 | reverse complement strand
GGAGCGACGGCGTTTCAACTTTTGCCCCAAGTACGAGTTTCGTGAGCATTTTCCCATAAAAGCACATGCTCTTCCTACCTTTGTCGCACTTTTCCACCAAGCTGTATGCCATTTTTTTTGCATGGCTAGTTAGTGCATGGTCTCTAGAGCATGCAGCTTGAACCTCGGGTCCAAGATCCAAATGGTTTGGGAGCGACGGCGTTTCAACTTTTGCCCCAAGTACGAGTTTCGTGAGCATTTTCCCATAAAAGCACATGCTCTTCCTACCTTTGTCGCACTTTTCCACCAAGCTGTATGCCATTTTTTTTGCATGGCTAGTTAGTGCATGGTCTCTAGAGCATGCAGCTTGAACCTCGGGTCCAAGATCCAAATGGTTTGGGAGCGACGGCGTTTAAACTCTTTCCCCAAGTACGAGTTCCGTGAGCATTTTCCCATAAAAGCACATGCTCTTCCTACCTTTGTCGCACTTTTCCACCAAGCTGTATGCCATTTTTTTTGCATGGCTAGTTAGTGCATGGTCTCTAGAGCATGCAGCTTGAACCTCGGGTCCAAGATCCAAATGGTTTGGGAGCGACGGCGTTTCAACTTTTGCCCCAAGTACGAGTTTCGTGAGCATTTTCCCATAAAAGCACATGCTCTTCCTACCTTTGTCGCACTTTTCCACCAAGCTGTATGCCATTTTTTTTTGCATGGCTAGTTAGTGCATGGTCTCTAGAGCATGCAGCTTGAACCTCGGGTCCAAGATCCAAATGGTTTGGGAGCGACGGCGTTTCAACTTTTGCCCCAAGTACGAGTTTCGTGAGCATTTTCCCATAAAAGCACATGCTCTTCCTACCTTTGTCGCACTTTTCCACCAAGCTGTATGCCATTTTTTTTTGCATGGCTAGTTAGTGCATGGTCTCTAGAGCATGCAGCTTGAACCTCGGGTCCAAGATCCAAATGGTTTGGGAGCGACGGCGTTTAAACTCTTTCCCCAAGTACGAGTTCCGTGAGCATTTTCCCATAAAAGCACATGCTCTTCCTACCTTTGTCGCACTTTTCCACCAAGCTGTATGCCATTTTTTTTTGCATGGCTAGTTAGTGCATGGTCTCTAGAGCATGCAGCTTGAACCTCGGGTCCAAGATCCAAATGGTTTGGGAGCGACGGCGTTTCAACTTTTGCCCCAAGTACGAGTTTCGTGAGCATTTTCCCATAAAAGCACATGCTCTTCCTACCTTTGTCGCACTTTTCCACCAAGCTGTATGCCATTTTTTTTTGCATGGCTAGTTAGTGCATGGTCTCTAGAGCATGCAGCTTGAACCTCGGGTCCAAGATCCAAATGGTTTGGGAGCGACGGCGTTTCAACTTTTGCCCCAAGTACGAGTTTCGTGAGCATTTTCCCATAAAAGCACATGCTCTTCCTACCTTTGTCGCACTTTTCCACCAAGCTGTATGCCATTTTTTTTTGCATGGCTAGTTAGTGCATGGTCTCTAGAGCATGCAGCTTGAACCTCGGGTCCAAGATCCAAATGGTTTGGGAGCGACGGCGTTTCAACTTTTGCCCCAAGTACGAGTTTCGTGAGCATTTTCCCATAAAAGCACATGCTCTTCCTACCTTTGTCGCACTTTTCCACCAAGCTGTATGCCATTTTTTTTTGCATGGCTAGTTAGTGCATGGTCTCTAGAGCATGCAGCTTGAACCTCGGGTCCAAGATCCAAATGGTTTGGGAGCGACGGCGTTTCAACTTTTGCCCCAAGTACGAGTTTCGTGAGCATTTTCCCATAAAAGCACATGCTCTTCCTACCTTTGTCGCACTTTTCCACCAAGCTGTATGCCATTTTTTTTTTGCATGGCTAGTTAGTGCATGGTCTCTAGAGCATGCAGCTTGAACCTCGGGTCCAAGATCCAAATGGTTTGGGAGCGACGGCGTTTCAACTTTTGCCCCAAGTACGAGTTTCGTGAGCATTTTCCCATAAAAGCACATGCTCTTCCTACCTTTGTCGCACTTTTCCACCAAGCTGTATGCCATTTTTTTTTGCATGGCTAGTTAGTGCATGGTCTCTAGAGCATGCAGCTTGAACCTCGGGTCCAAGATCCAAATGGTTTGGGAGCGACGGCGTTTAAACTTTTCCCCAAGTACGAGTTTCGTGAGCATTTTCCCATAAAAGCACATGCTCTTCCTACCTTTGTCGCACTTTTCCACCAAGCTGTATGCCATTTTTTTTTGCATGGCTAGTTAGTGCATGGTCTCTAGAGCATGCAGCTTGAACCTCGGGTCCAAGATCCAAATGGTTTGGGAGCGACGGCGTTTCAACTTTTGCCCCAAGTACGAGTTTCGTGAGCATTTTCCCATAAAAGCACATGCTCTTCCTACCTTTGTCGCACTTTTCCACCAAGCTGTATGCCATTTTTTTTTGCATGGCTAGTTAGTGCATGGTCTCTAGAGCATGCAGCTTGAACCTCGGGTCCAAGATCCAAATGGTTTGGGAGCGACGGCGTTTCAACTTTTGCCCCAAGTACGAGTTTCGTGAGCATTTTCCCATAAAAGCACATGCTCTTCCTACCTTTGTCGCACTTTTCCACCAAGCTGTATGCCATTTTTTTTTGCATGGCTAGTTAGTGCATGGTCTCTAGAGCATGCAGCTTGAACCTCGGGTCCAAGATCCAAATGGTTTGGGAGCGACGGCGTTTAAACTTTTGCCCCAAGTACGAGTTTCGTGAGCATTTTCCCATAAAAGCACATGCTCTTCCTACCTTTGTCGCACTTTTCCACCAAGCTGTATGCCATTTTTTTTTGCATGGCTAGTTAGTGCATGGTCTCTAGAGCATGCAGCTTGAACCTCGGGTCCAAGATCCAAATGGTTTGGGAGCGACGGCGTTTCAACTTTTGCCCCAAGTACGAGTTTCGTGAGCATTTTCCCATAAAAGCACATGCTCTTCCTACCTTTGTCGCACTTTTCCACCAAGCTGTATGCCATTTTTTTTTGCATGGCTAGTTAGTGCATGGTCTCTAGAGCATGCAGCTTGAACCTCGGGTCCAAGATCCAAATGGTTTGGGAGCGACGGCGTTTCAACTTTTGCCCCAAGTACGAGTTTCGTGAGCATTTTCCCATAAAAGCACATGCTCTTCCTACCTTTGTCGCACTTTTCCACCAAGCTGTATGCCATTTTTTTTTGCATGGCTAGTTAGTGCATGGTCTCTAGAGCATGCAGCTTGAACCTCGGGTCCAAGATCCAAATGGTTTGGGAGCGACGGCGTTTCAACTTTTGCCCCAAGTACGAGTTTCGTGAGCATTTTCCCATAAAAGCACATGCTCTTCCTACCTTTGTCGCACTTTTCCACCAAGCTGTATGCCATTTTTTTTTGCATGGCTAGTTAGTGCATGGTCTCTAGAGCATGCAGCTTGAACCTCGGGTCCAAGATCCAAATGGTTTGGGAGCGACGGCGTTTAAACTTTTCCCCAAGTACGAGTTTCGTGAGCATTTTCCCATAAAAGCACATGCTCTTCCTACCTTTGTCGCACTTTTCCACCAAGCTGTATGCCATTTTTTTTTGCATGGCTAGTTAGTGCATGGTCTCTAGAGCATGCAGCTTGAACCTCGGGTCCAAGATCCAAATGGTTTGGGAGCGACGGCGTTTCAACTTTTGCCCCAAGTACGAGTTTCGTGAGCATTTTCCCATAAAAGCACATGCTCTTCCTACCTTTGTCGCACTTTTCCACCAAGCTGTATGCCATTTTTTTTTGCATGGCTAGTTAGTGCATGGTCTCTAGAGCATGCAGCTTGAACCTCGGGTCCAAGATCCAAATGGTTTGGGAGCGACGGCGTTTCAACTTTTGCCCCAAGTACGAGTTTCGTGAGCATTTTCCCATAAAAGCACATGCTCTTCCTACCTTTGTCGCACTTTTCCACCAAGCTGTATGCCATTTTTTTTTGCATGGCTAGTTAGTGCATGGTCTCTAGAGCATGCAGCTTGAACCTCGGGTCCAAGATCCAAATGGTTTGGGAGCGACGGCGTTTCAACTTTTGCCCCAAGTACGAGTTTCGTGAGCATTTTCCCATAAAAGCACATGCTCTTCCTACCTTTGTCGCACTTTTCCACCAAGCTGTATGCCATTTTTTTTTGCATGGCTAGTTAGTGCATGGTCTCTAGAGCATGCAGCTTGAACCTCGGGTCCAAGATCCAAATGGTTTGGGAGCGACGGCGTTTAAACTCTTTCCCCAAGTACGAGTTTCGTGAGCATTTTCCCATAAAAGCACATGCTCTTCCTACCTTTGTCGCACTTTTCCACCAAGCTGTATGCCATTTTTTTTTGCATGGCTAGTTAGTGCATGGTCTCTAGAGCATGCAGCTTGAACCTCGGGTCCAAGATCCAAATGGTTTGGGAGCGACGGCGTTTCAACTTTTGCCCCAAGTACGAGTTTCGTGAGCATTTTCCCATAAAAGCACATGCTCTTCCTACCTTTGTCGCACTTTTCCACCAAGCTGTATGCCATTTTTTTTTGCATGGCTAGTTAGTGCATGGTCTCTAGAGCATGCAGCTTGAACCTCGGGTCCAAGATCCAAATGGTTTGGGAGCGACGGCGTTTAAACTTTTCCCCAAGTACGAGTTTCGTGAGCATTTTCCCATAAAAGCACATGCTCTTCCTACCTTTGTCGCACTTTTCCACCAAGCTGTATGCCATTTTTTTTTGCATGGCTAGTTAGTGCATGGTCTCTAGAGCATGCAGCTTGAACCTCGGGTCCAAGATCCAAATGGTTTGGGAGCGACGGCGTTTCAACTTTTGCCCCAAGTACGAGTTTCGTGAGCATTTTCCCATAAAAGCACATGCTCTTCCTACCTTTGTCGCACTTTTCCACCAAGCTGTATGCCATTTTTTTTTGCATGGCTAGTTAGTGCATGGTCTCTAGAGCATGCAGCTTGAACCTCGGGTCCAAGATCCAAATGGTTTGGGAGCGACGGCGTTTCAACTTTTGCCCCAAGTACGAGTTTCGTGAGCATTTTCCCATAAAAGCACATGCTCTTCCTACCTTTGTCGCACTTTTCCACCAAGCTGTATGCCATTTTTTTTTGCATGGCTAGTTAGTGCATGGTCTCTAGAGCATGCAGCTTGAACCTCGGGTCCAAGATCCAAATGGTTTGGGAGCGACGGCGTTTCAACTTTTGCCCCAAGTACGAGTTTCGTGAGCATTTTCCCATAAAAGCACATGCTCTTCCTACCTTTGTCGCACTTTTCCACCAAGCTGTATGCCATTTTTTTTTGCATGGCTAGTTAGTGCATGGTCTCTAGAGCATGCAGCTTGAACCTCGGGTCCAAGATCCAAATGGTTTGGGAGCGACGGCGTTTCAACTTTTGCCCCAAGTACGAGTTTCGTGAGCATTTTCCCATAAAAGCACATGCTCTTCCTACCTTTGTCGCACTTTTCCACCAAGCTGTATGCCATTTTTTTTTGCATGGCTAGTTAGTGCATGGTCTCTAGAGCATGCAGCTTGAACCTCGGGTCCAAGATCCAAATGGTTTGGGAGCGACGGCGTTTCAACTTTTGCCCCAAGTACGAGTTTCGTGAGCATTTTCCCATAAAAGCACATGCTCTTCCTACCTTTGTCGCACTTTTCCACCAAGCTGTATGCCATTTTTTTTTGCATGGCTAGTTAGTGCATGGTCTCTAGAGCATGCAGCTTGAACCTCGGGTCCAAGATCCAAATGGTTTGGGAGCGACGGCGTTTCAACTTTTGCCCCAAGTACGAGTTTCGTGAGCATTTTCCCATAAAAGCACATGCTCTTCCTACCTTTGTCGCACTTTTCCACCAAGCTGTATGCCATTTTTTTTTGCATGGCTAGTTAGTGCATGGTCTCTAGAGCATGCAGCTTGAACCTCGGGTCCAAGATCCAAATGGTTTGGGAGCGACGGCGTTTAAACTTTTGCCCCAAGTACGAGTTTCGTGAGCATTTTCCCATAAAAGCACATGCTCTTCCTACCTTTGTCGCACTTTTCCACCAAGCTGTATGCCATTTTTTTTTGCATGGCTAGTTAGTGCATGGTCTCTAGAGCATGCAGCTTGAACCTCGGGTCCAAGATCCAAATGGTTTGGGAGCGACGGCGTTTCAACTTTTGCCCCAAGTACGAGTTTCGTGAGCATTTTCCCATAAAAGCACATGCTCTTCCTACCTTTGTCGCACTTTTCCACCAAGCTGTATGCCATTTTTTTTTGCATGGCTAGTTAGTGCATGGTCTCTAGAGCATGCAGCTTGAACCTCGGGTCCAAGATCCAAATGGTTTGGGAGCGACGGCGTTTAAACTTTTGCCCCAAGTACGAGTTTCGTGAGCATTTTCCCATAAAAGCACATGCTCTTCCTACCTTTGTCGCACTTTTCCACCAAGCTGTATGCCATTTTTTTTTGCATGGCTAGTTAGTGCATGGTCTCTAGAGCATGCAGCTTGAACCTCGGGTCCAAGATCCAAATGGTTTGGGAGCGACGGCGTTTCAACTTTTGCCCCAAGTACGAGTTTCGTGAGCATTTTCCCATAAAAGCACATGCTCTTCCTACCTTTGTCGCACTTTTCCACCAAGCTGTATGCCATTTTTTTTTGCATGGCTAGTTAGTGCATGGTCTCTAGAGCATGCAGCTTGAACCTCGGGTCCAAGATCCAAATGGTTTGGGAGCGACGGCGTTTAAACTTTTCCCCAAGTACGAGTTTCGTGAGCATTTTCCCATAAAAGCACATGCTCTTCCTACCTTTGTCGCACTTTTCCACCAAGCTGTATGCCATTTTTTTTTGCATGGCTAGTTAGTGCATGGTCTCTAGAGCATGCAGCTTGAACCTCGGGTCCAAGATCCAAATGGTTTGGGAGCGACGGCGTTTCAACTTTTGCCCCAAGTACGAGTTTCGTGAGCATTTTCCCATAAAAGCACATGCTCTTCCTACCTTTGTCGCACTTTTCCACCAAGCTGTATGCCATTTTTTTTTGCATGGCTAGTTAGTGCATGGTCTCTAGAGCATGCAGCTTGAACCTCGGGTCCAAGATCCAAATGGTTTGGGAGCGACGGCGTTTCAACTTTTGCCCCAAGTACGAGTTTCGTGAGCATTTTCCCATAAAAGCACATGCTCTTCCTACCTTTGTCGCACTTTTCCACCAAGCTGTATGCCATTTTTTTTTGCATGGCTAGTTAGTGCATGGTCTCTAGAGCATGCAGCTTGAACCTCGGGTCCAAGATCCAAATGGTTTGGGAGCGACGGCGTTTCAACTTTTGCCCCAAGTACGAGTTTCGTGAGCATTTTCCCATAAAAGCACATGCTCTTCCTACCTTTGTCGCACTTTTCCACCAAGCTGTATGCCATTTTTTTTTGCATGGCTAGTTAGTGCATGGTCTCTAGAGCATGCAGCTTGAACCTCGGGTCCAAGATCCAAATGGTTTGGGAGCGACGGCGTTTCAACTTTTGCCCCAAGTACGAGTTTCGTGAGCATTTTCCCATAAAAGCACATGCTCTTCCTACCTTTGTCGCACTTTTCCACCAAGCTGTATGCCATTTTTTTTTGCATGGCTAGTTAGTGCATGGTCTCTAGAGCATGCAGCTTGAACCTCGGGTCCAAGATCCAAATGGTTTGGGAGCGACGGCGTTTCAACTTTTGCCCCAAGTACGAGTTTCGTGAGCATTTTCCCATAAAAGCACATGCTCTTCCTACCTTTGTCGCACTTTTCCACCAAGCTGTATGCCATTTTTTTTTGCATGGCTAGTTAGTGCATGGTCTCTAGAGCATGCAGCTTGAACCTCGGGTCCAAGATCCAAATGGTTTGGGAGCGACGGCGTTTCAACTTTTGCCCCAAGTACGAGTTTCGTGAGCATTTTCCCATAAAAGCACATGCTCTTCCTACCTTTGTCGCACTTTTCCACCAAGCTGTATGCCATTTTTTTTTGCATGGCTAGTTAGTGCATGGTCTCTAGAGCATGCAGCTTGAACCTCGGGTCCAAGATCCAAATGGTTTGGGAGCGACGGCGTTTCAACTTTTGCCCCAAGTACGAGTTTCGTGAGCATTTTCCCATAAAAGCACATGCTCTTCCTACCTTTGTCGCACTTTTCCACCAAGCTGTATGCCATTTTTTTTTGCATGGCTAGTTAGTGCATGGTCTCTAGAGCATGCAGCTTGAACCTCGGGTCCAAGATCCAAATGGTTTGGGAGCGACGGCGTTTCAACTTTTGCCCCAAGTACGAGTTTCGTGAGCATTTTCCCATAAAAGCACATGCTCTTCCTACCTTTGTCGCACTTTTCCACCAAGCTGTATGCCATTTTTTTTTGCATGGCTAGTTAGTGCATGGTCTCTAGAGCATGCAGCTTGAACCTCGGGTCCAAGATCCAAATGGTTTGGGAGCGACGGCGTTTCAACTTTTGCCCCAAGTACGAGTTTCGTGAGCATTTTCCCATAAAAGCACATGCTCTTCCTACCTTTGTCGCACTTTTCCACCAAGCTGTATGCCATTTTTTTTTGCATGGCTAGTTAGTGCATGGTCTCTAGAGCATGCAGCTTGAACCTCGGGTCCAAGATCCAAATGGTTTGGGAGCGACGGCGTTTCAACTTTTGCCCCAAGTACGAGTTTCGTGAGCATTTTCCCATAAAAGCACATGCTCTTCCTACCTTTGTCGCACTTTTCCACCAAGCTGTATGCCATTTTTTTTTGCATGGCTAGTTAGTGCATGGTCTCTAGAGCATGCAGCTTGAACCTCGGGTCCAAGATCCAAATGGTTTGGGAGCGACGGCGTTTCAACTTTTGCCCCAAGTACGAGTTTCGTGAGCATTTTCCCATAAAAGCACATGCTCTTCCTACCTTTGTCGCACTTTTCCACCAAGCTGTATGCCATTTTTTTTTGCATGGCTAGTTAGTGCATGGTCTCTAGAGCATGCAGCTTGAACCTCGGGTCCAAGATCCAAATGGTTTGGGAGCGACGGCGTTTCAACTTTTGCCCCAAGTACGAGTTTCGTGAGCATTTTCCCATAAAAGCACATGCTCTTCCTACCTTTGTCGCACTTTTCCACCAAGCTGTATGCCATTTTTTTTTGCATGGCTAGTTAGTGCATGGTCTCTAGAGCATGCAGCTTGAACCTCGGGTCCAAGATCCAAATGGTTTGGGAGCGACGGCGTTTCAACTTTTGCCCCAAGTACGAGTTTCGTGAGCATTTTCCCATAAAAGCACATGCTCTTCCTACCTTTGTCGCACTTTTCCACCAAGCTGTATGCCATTTTTTTTTGCATGGCTAGTTAGTGCATGGTCTCTAGAGCATGCAGCTTGAACCTCGGGTCCAAGATCCAAATGGTTTGGGAGCGACGGCGTTTCAACTTTTGCCCCAAGTACGAGTTTCGTGAGCATTTTCCCATAAAAGCACATGCTCTTCCTACCTTTGTCGCACTTTTCCACCAAGCTGTATGCCATTTTTTTTTGCATGGCTAGTTAGTGCATGGTCTCTAGAGCATGCAGCTTGAACCTCGGGTCCAAGATCCAAATGGTTTGGGAGCGACGGCGTTTCAACTTTTGCCCCAAGTACGAGTTTCGTGAGCATTTTCCCATAAAAGCACATGCTCTTCCTACCTTTGTCGCACTTTTCCACCAAGCTGTATGCCATTTTTTTTTGCATGGCTAGTTAGTGCATGGTCTCTAGAGCATGCAGCTTGAACCTCGGGTCCAAGATCCAAATGGTTTGGGAGCGACGGCGTTTCAACTTTTGCCCCAAGTACGAGTTTCGTGAGCATTTTCCCATAAAAGCACATGCTCTTCCTACCTTTGTCGCACTTTTCCACCAAGCTGTATGCCATTTTTTTTTGCATGGCTAGTTAGTGCATGGTCTCTAGAGCATGCAGCTTGAACCTCGGGTCCAAGATCCAAATGGTTTGGGAGCGACGGCGTTTCAACTTTTGCCCCAAGTACGAGTTTCGTGAGCATTTTCCCATAAAAGCACATGCTCTTCCTACCTTTGTCGCACTTTTCCACCAAGCTGTATGCCATTTTTTTTTGCATGGCTAGTTAGTGCATGGTCTCTAGAGCATGCAGCTTGAACCTCGGGTCCAAGATCCAAATGGTTTGGGAGCGACGGCGTTTCAACTTTTGCCCCAAGTACGAGTTTCGTGAGCATTTTCCCATAAAAGCACATGCTCTTCCTACCTTTGTCGCACTTTTCCACCAAGCTGTATGCCATTTTTTTTTGCATGGCTAGTTAGTGCATGGTCTCTAGAGCATGCAGCTTGAACCTCGGGTCCAAGATCCAAATGGTTTGGGAGCGACGGCGTTTCAACTTTTGCCCCAAGTACGAGTTTCGTGAGCATTTTCCCATAAAAGCACATGCTCTTCCTACCTTTGTCGCACTTTTCCACCAAGCTGTATGCCATTTTTTTTTGCATGGCTAGTTAGTGCATGGTCTCTAGAGCATGCAGCTTGAACCTCGGGTCCAAGATCCAAATGGTTTGGGAGCGACGGCGTTTCAACTTTTGCCCCAAGTACGAGTTTCGTGAGCATTTTCCCATAAAAGCACATGCTCTTCCTACCTTTGTCGCACTTTTCCACCAAGCTGTATGCCATTTTTTTTTGCATGGCTAGTTAGTGCATGGTCTCTAGAGCATGCAGCTTGAACCTCGGGTCCAAGATCCAAATGGTTTGGGAGCGACGGCGTTTCAACTTTTGCCCCAAGTACGAGTTTCGTGAGCATTTTCCCATAAAAGCACATGCTCTTCCTACCTTTGTCGCACTTTTCCACCAAGCTGTATGCCATTTTTTTTTGCATGGCTAGTTAGTGCATGGTCTCTAGAGCATGCAGCTTGAACCTCGGGTCCAAGATCCAAATGGTTTGGGAGCGACGGCGTTTCAACTTTTGCCCCAAGTACGAGTTTCGTGAGCATTTTCCCATAAAAGCACATGCTCTTCCTACCTTTGTCGCACTTTTCCACCAAGCTGTATGCCATTTTTTTTTGCATGGCTAGTTAGTGCATGGTCTCTAGAGCATGCAGCTTGAACCTCGGGTCCAAGATCCAAATGGTTTGGGAGCGACGGCGTTTCAACTTTTGCCCCAAGTACGAGTTTCGTGAGCATTTTCCCATAAAAGCACATGCTCTTCCTACCTTTGTCGCACTTTTCCACCAAGCTGTATGCCATTTTTTTTTGCATGGCTAGTTAGTGCATGGTCTCTAGAGCATGCAGCTTGAACCTCGGGTCCAAGATCCAAATGGTTTGGGAGCGACGGCGTTTCAACTTTTGCCCCAAGTACGAGTTTCGTGAGCATTTTCCCATAAAAGCACATGCTCTTCCTACCTTTGTCGCACTTTTCCACCAAGCTGTATGCCATTTTTTTTTGCATGGCTAGTTAGTGCATGGTCTCTAGAGCATGCAGCTTGAACCTCGGGTCCAAGATCCAAATGGTTTGGGAGCGACGGCGTTTCAACTTTTGCCCCAAGTACGAGTTTCGTGAGCATTTTCCCATAAAAGCACATGCTCTTCCTACCTTTGTCGCACTTTTCCACCAAGCTGTATGCCATTTTTTTTTGCATGGCTAGTTAGTGCATGGTCTCTAGAGCATGCAGCTTGAACCTCGGGTCCAAGATCCAAATGGTTTGGGAGCGACGGCGTTTCAACTTTTGCCCCAAGTACGAGTTTCGTGAGCATTTTCCCATAAAAGCACATGCTCTTCCTACCTTTGTCGCACTTTTCCACCAAGCTGTATGCCATTTTTTTTTGCATGGCTAGTTAGTGCATGGTCTCTAGAGCATGCAGCTTGAACCTCGGGTCCAAGATCCAAATGGTTTGGGAGCGACGGCGTTTCAAACTTTTGCCCCAAGTACGAGTTTCGTGAGCATTTTCCCATAAAAGCACATGCTCTTCCTACCTTTGTCGCACTTTTCCACCAAGCTGTATGCCATTTTTTTTTGCATGGCTAGTTAGTGCATGGTCTCTAGAGCATGCAGCTTGAACCTCGGGTCCAAGATCCAAATGGTTTGGGAGCGACGGCGTTTCAACTTTTGCCCCAAGTACGAGTTTCGTGAGCATTTTCCCATAAAAGCACATGCTCTTCCTACCTTTGTCGCACTTTTCCACCAAGCTGTATGCCATTTTTTTTTGCATGGCTAGTTAGTGCATGGTCTCTAGAGCATGCAGCTTGAACCTCGGGTCCAAGATCCAAATGGTTTGGGAGCGACGGCGTTTCAACTTTTGCCCCAAGTACGAGTTTCGTGAGCATTTTCCCATAAAAGCACATGCTCTTCCTACCTTTGTCGCACTTTTCCACCAAGCTGTATGCCATTTTTTTTTGCATGGCTAGTTAGTGCATGGTCTCTAGAGCATGCAGCTTGAACCTCGGGTCCAAGATCCAAATGGTTTGGGAGCGACGGCGTTTCAACTTTTGCCCCAAGTACGAGTTTCGTGAGCATTTTCCCATAAAAGCACATGCTCTTCCTACCTTTGTCGCACTTTTCCACCAAGCTGTATGCCATTTTTTTTTGCATGGCTAGTTAGTGCATGGTCTCTAGAGCATGCAGCTTGAACCTCGGGTCCAAGATCCAAATGGTTTGGGAGCGACGGCGTTTCAACTTTTGCCCCAAGTACGAGTTTCGTGAGCATTTTCCCATAAAAGCACATGCTCTTCCTACCTTTGTCGCACTTTTCCACCAAGCTGTATGCCATTTTTTTTTGCATGGCTAGTTAGTGCATGGTCTCTAGAGCATGCAGCTTGAACCTCGGGTCCAAGATCCAAATGGTTTGGGAGCGACGGCGTTTCAACTTTTGCCCCAAGTACGAGTTTCGTGAGCATTTTCCCATAAAAGCACATGCTCTTCCTACCTTTGTCGCACTTTTCCACCAAGCTGTATGCCATTTTTTTTTGCATGGCTAGTTAGTGCATGGTCTCTAGAGCATGCAGCTTGAACCTCGGGTCCAAGATCCAAATGGTTTGGGAGCGACGGCGTTTCAACTTTTGCCCCAAGTACGAGTTTCGTGAGCATTTTCCCATAAAAGCACATGCTCTTCCTACCTTTGTCGCACTTTTCCACCAAGCTGTATGCCATTTTTTTTTGCATGGCTAGTTAGTGCATGGTCTCTAGAGCATGCAGCTTGAACCTCGGGTCCAAGATCCAAATGGTTTGGGAGCGACGGCGTTTCAACTTTTGCCCCAAGTACGAGTTTCGTGAGCATTTTCCCATAAAAGCACATGCTCTTCCTACCTTTGTCGCACTTTTCCACCAAGCTGTATGCCATTTTTTTTTGCATGGCTAGTTAGTGCATGGTCTCTAGAGCATGCAGCTTGAACCTCGGGTCCAAGATCCAAATGGTTTGGGAGCGACGGCGTTTCAACTTTTGCCCCAAGTACGAGTTTCGTGAGCATTTTCCCATAAAAGCACATGCTCTTCCTACCTTTGTCGCACTTTTCCACCAAGCTGTATGCCATTTTTTTTTGCATGGCTAGTTAGTGCATGGTCTCTAGAGCATGCAGCTTGAACCTCGGGTCCAAGATCCAAATGGTTTGGGAGCGACGGCGTTTCAACTTTTGCCCCAAGTACGAGTTTCGTGAGCATTTTCCCATAAAAGCACATGCTCTTCCTACCTTTGTCGCACTTTTCCACCAAGCTGTATGCCATTTTTTTTTGCATGGCTAGTTAGTGCATGGTCTCTAGAGCATGCAGCTTGAACCTCGGGTCCAAGATCCAAATGGTTTGGGAGCGACGGCGTTTCAACTTTTGCCCCAAGTACGAGTTTCGTGAGCATTTTCCCATAAAAGCACATGCTCTTCCTACCTTTGTCGCACTTTTCCACCAAGCTGTATGCCATTTTTTTTTGCATGGCTAGTTAGTGCATGGTCTCTAGAGCATGCAGCTTGAACCTCGGGTCCAAGATCCAAATGGTTTGGGAGCGACGGCGTTTCAACTTTTGCCCCAAGTACGAGTTTCGTGAGCATTTTCCCATAAAAGCACATGCTCTTCCTACCTTTGTCGCACTTTTCCACCAAGCTGTATGCCATTTTTTTTTGCATGGCTAGTTAGTGCATGGTCTCTAGAGCATGCAGCTTGAACCTCGGGTCCAAGATCCAAATGGTTTGGGAGCGACGGCGTTTCAACTTTTGCCCCAAGTACGAGTTTCGTGAGCATTTTCCCATAAAAGCACATGCTCTTCCTACCTTTGTCGCACTTTTCCACCAAGCTGTATGCCATTTTTTTTTGCATGGCTAGTTAGTGCATGGTCTCTAGAGCATGCAGCTTGAACCTCGGGTCCAAGATCCAAATGGTTTGGGAGCGACGGCGTTTCAAACTTTTGCCCCAAGTACGAGTTTCGTGAGCATTTTCCCATAAAAGCACATGCTCTTCCTACCTTTGTCGCACTTTTCCACCAAGCTGTATGCCATTTTTTTTTGCATGGCTAGTTAGTGCATGGTCTCTAGAGCATGCAGCTTGAACCTCGGGTCCAAGATCCAAATGGTTTGGGAGCGACGGCGTTTCAACTTTTGCCCCAAGTACGAGTTTCGTGAGCATTTTCCCATAAAAGCACATGCTCTTCCTACCTTTGTCGCACTTTTCCACCAAGCTGTATGCCATTTTTTTTTGCATGGCTAGTTAGTGCATGGTCTCTAGAGCATGCAGCTTGAACCTCGGGTCCAAGATCCAAATGGTTTGGGAGCGACGGCGTTTCAACTTTTGCCCCAAGTACGAGTTTCGTGAGCATTTTCCCATAAAAGCACATGCTCTTCCTACCTTTGTCGCACTTTTCCACCAAGCTGTATGCCATTTTTTTTGCATGGCTAGTTAGTGCATGGTCTCTAGAGCATGCAGCTTGAACCTCGGGTCCAAGATCCAAATGGTTTGGGAGCGACGGCGTTTCAACTTTTGCCCCAAGTACGAGTTTCGTGAGCATTTTCCCATAAAAGCACATGCTCTTCCTACCTTTGTCGCACTTTTCCACCAAGCTGTATGCCATTTTTTTTTGCATGGCTAGTTAGTGCATGGTCTCTAGAGCATGCAGCTTGAACCTCGGGTCCAAGATCCAAATGGTTTGGGAGCGACGGCGTTTCAACTTTTGCCCCAAGTACGAGTTTCGTGAGCATTTTCCCATAAAAGCACATGCTCTTCCTACCTTTGTCGCACTTTTCCACCAAGCTGTATGCCATTTTTTTTTGCATGGCTAGTTAGTGCATGGTCTCTAGAGCATGCAGCTTGAACCTCGGGTCCAAGATCCAAATGGTTTGGGAGCGACGGCGTTTCAACTTTTGCCCCAAGTACGAGTTTCGTGAGCATTTTCCCATAAAAGCACATGCTCTTCCTACCTTTGTCGCACTTTTCCACCAAGCTGTATGCCATTTTTTTTTGCATGGCTAGTTAGTGCATGGTCTCTAGAGCATGCAGCTTGAACCTCGGGTCCAAGATCCAAATGGTTTGGGAGCGACGGCGTTTCAACTTTTCCCCAAGTACGAGTTTCGTGAGCATTTTCCCATAAAAGCACATGCTCTTCCTACCTTTGTCGCACTTTTCCACCAAGCTGTATGCCATTTTTTTTTGCATGGCTAGTTAGTGCATGGTCTCTAGAGCATGCAGCTTGAACCTCGGGTCCAAGATCCAAATGGTTTGGGAGCGACGGCGTTTCAACTTTTGCCCCAAGTACGAGTTTCGTGAGCATTTTCCCATAAAAGCACATGCTCTTCCTACCTTTGTCGCACTTTTCCACCAAGCTGTATGCCATTTTTTTTTGCATGGCTAGTTAGTGCATGGTCTCTAGAGCATGCAGCTTGAACCTCGGGTCCAAGATCCAAATGGTTTGGGAGCGACGGCGTTTCAACTTTTGCCCCAAGTACGAGTTTCGTGAGCATTTTCCCATAAAAGCACATGCTCTTCCTACCTTTGTCGCACTTTTCCACCAAGCTGTATGCCATTTTTTTTTGCATGGCTAGTTAGTGCATGGTCTCTAGAGCATGCAGCTTGAACCTCGGGTCCAAGATCCAAATGGTTTGGGAGCGACGGCGTTTCAACTTTTGCCCCAAGTACGAGTTTCGTGAGCATTTTCCCATAAAAGCACATGCTCTTCCTACCTTTGTCGCACTTTTCCACCAAGCTGTATGCCATTTTTTTTTGCATGGCTAGTTAGTGCATGGTCTCTAGAGCATGCAGCTTGAACCTCGGGTCCAAGATCCAAATGGTTTGGGAGCGACGGCGTTTCAACTTTTGCCCCAAGTACGAGTTTCGTGAGCATTTTCCCATAAAAGCACATGCTCTTCCTACCTTTGTCGCACTTTTCCACCAAGCTGTATGCCATTTTTTTTTGCATGGCTAGTTAGTGCATGGTCTCTAGAGCATGCAGCTTGAACCTCGGGTCCAAGATCCAAATGGTTTGGGAGCGACGGCGTTTCAACTTTTGCCCCAAGTACGAGTTTCGTGAGCATTTTCCCATAAAAGCACATGCTCTTCCTACCTTTGTCGCACTTTTCCACCAAGCTGTATGCCATTTTTTTTTGCATGGCTAGTTAGTGCATGGTCTCTAGAGCATGCAGCTTGAACCTCGGGTCCAAGATCCAAATGGTTTGGGAGCGACGGCGTTTCAACTTTTGCCCCAAGTACGAGTTTCGTGAGCATTTTCCCATAAAAGCACATGCTCTTCCTACCTTTGTCGCACTTTTCCACCAAGCTGTATGCCATTTTTTTTGCATGGCTAGTTAGTGCATGGTCTCTAGAGCATGCAGCTTGAACCTCGGGTCCAAGATCCAAATGGTTTGGGAGCGACGGCGTTTCAACTTTTGCCCCAAGTACGAGTTTCGTGAGCATTTTCCCATAAAAGCACATGCTCTTCCTACCTTTGTCGCACTTTTCCACCAAGCTGTATGCCATTTTTTTTTGCATGGCTAGTTAGTGCATGGTCTCTAGAGCATGCAGCTTGAACCTCGGGTCCAAGATCCAAATGGTTTGGGAGCGACGGCGTTTCAACTTTTCCCCAAGTACGAGTTTCGTGAGCATTTTCCCATAAAAGCACATGCTCTTCCTACCTTTGTCGCACTTTTCCACCAAGCTGTATGCCATTTTTTTTTGCATGGCTAGTTAGTGCATGGTCTCTAGAGCATGCAGCTTGAACCTCGGGTCCAAGATCCAAATGGTTTGGGAGCGACGGCGTTTCAACTTTTGCCCCAAGTACGAGTTTCGTGAGCATTTTCCCATAAAAGCACATGCTCTTCCTACCTTTGTCGCACTTTTCCACCAAGCTGTATGCCATTTTTTTTTGCATGGCTAGTTAGTGCATGGTCTCTAGAGCATGCAGCTTGAACCTCGGGTCCAAGATCCAAATGGTTTGGGAGCGACGGCGTTTCAACTTTTGCCCCAAGTACGAGTTTCGTGAGCATTTTCCCATAAAAGCACATGCTCTTCCTACCTTTGTCGCACTTTTCCACCAAGCTGTATGCCATTTTTTTTTGCATGGCTAGTTAGTGCATGGTCTCTAGAGCATGCAGCTTGAACCTCGGGTCCAAGATCCAAATGGTTTGGGAGCGACGGCGTTTCAACTTTTGCCCCAAGTACGAGTTTCGTGAGCATTTTCCCATAAAAGCACATGCTCTTCCTACCTTTGTCGCACTTTTCCACCAAGCTGTATGCCATTTTTTTTTGCATGGCTAGTTAGTGCATGGTCTCTAGAGCATGCAGCTTGAACCTCGGGTCCAAGATCCAAATGGTTTGGGAGCGACGGCGTTTCAACTTTTGCCCCAAGTACGAGTTTCGTGAGCATTTTCCCATAAAAGCACATGCTCTTCCTACCTTTGTCGCACTTTTCCACCAAGCTGTATGCCATTTTTTTTGCATGGCTAGTTAGTGCATGGTCTCTAGAGCATGCAGCTTGAACCTCGGGTCCAAGATCCAAATGGTTTGGGAGCGACGGCGTTTCAACTTTTGCCCCAAGTACGAGTTTCGTGAGCATTTTCCCATAAAAGCACATGCTCTTCCTACCTTTGTCGCACTTTTCCACCAAGCTGTATGCCATTTTTTTTGCATGGCTAGTTAGTGCATGGTCTCTAGAGCATGCAGCTTGAACCTCGGGTCCAAGATCCAAATGGTTTGGGAGCGACGGCGTTTCAACTTTTGCCCCAAGTACGAGTTTCGTGAGCATTTTCCCATAAAAGCACATGCTCTTCCTACCTTTGTCGCACTTTTCCACCAAGCTGTATGCCATTTTTTTTTGCATGGCTAGTTAGTGCATGGTCTCTAGAGCATGCAGCTTGAACCTCGGGTCCAAGATCCAAATGGTTTGGGAGCGACGGCGTTTCAACTTTTGCCCCAAGTACGAGTTTCGTGAGCATTTTCCCATAAAAGCACATGCTCTTCCTACCTTTGTCGCACTTTTCCACCAAGCTGTATGCCATTTTTTTTTGCATGGCTAGTTAGTGCATGGTCTCTAGAGCATGCAGCTTGAACCTCGGGTCCAAGATCCAAATGGTTTGGGAGCGACGGCGTTTCAACTTTTGCCCCAAGTACGAGTTTCGTGAGCATTTTCCCATAAAAGCACATGCTCTTCCTACCTTTGTCGCACTTTTCCACCAAGCTGTATGCCATTTTTTTTTGCATGGCTAGTTAGTGCATGGTCTCTAGAGCATGCAGCTTGAACCTCGGGTCCAAGATCCAAATGGTTTGGGAGCGACGGCGTTTCAACTTTTGCCCCAAGTACGAGTTTCGTGAGCATTTTCCCATAAAAGCACATGCTCTTCCTACCTTTGTCGCACTTTTCCACCAAGCTGTATGCCATTTTTTTTTGCATGGCTAGTTAGTGCATGGTCTCTAGAGCATGCAGCTTGAACCTCGGGTCCAAGATCCAAATGGTTTGGGAGCGACGGCGTTTCAACTTTTGCCCCAAGTACGAGTTTCGTGAGCATTTTCCCATAAAAGCACATGCCTCTTCCTACCTTTGTCGCACTTTTCCACCAAGCTGTATGCCATTTTTTTTGCATGGCTAGTTAGTGCATGGTCTCTAGAGCATGCAGCTTGAACCTCGGGTCCAAGATCCAAATGGTTTGGGAGCGACGGCGTTTCAACTTTTGCCCCAAGTACGAGTTTCGTGAGCATTTTCCCATAAAAGCACATGCTCTTCCTACCTTTGTCGCACTTTTCCACCAAGCTGTATGCCATTTTTTTTGCATGGCTAGTTAGTGCATGGTCTCTAGAGCATGCAGCTTGAACCTCGGGTCCAAGATCCAAATGGTTTGGGAGCGACGGCGTTTCAACTTTTGCCCCAAGTACGAGTTTCGTGAGCATTTTCCCCATAAAAGCACATGCTCTTCCTACCTTTGTCGCACTTTTCCACCAAGCTGTATGCCATTTTTTTTTGCATGGCTAGTTAGTGCATGGTCTCTAGAGCATGCAGCTTGAACCTCGGGTCCAAGATCCAAATGGTTTGGGAGCGACGGCGTTTAAACTTTTCCCCAAGTACGAGTTCCGTGAGCATTTTTCCCATAAAAGCACATGCTCTTCCTACCTTTGTCGCACTTTTCCACCAAGCTGTATGCCATTTTTTTTGCATGGCTAGTTAGTGCATGGTCTCTAGAGCATGCAGCTTGAACCTCGGGTCCAAGATCCAAATGGTTTGGGAGCGACGGCGTTTCAACTTTTGCCCCAAGTACGAGTTTCGTGAGCATTTTCCCATAAAAGCACATGCCTTTCCTACCTTTGTCGCACTTTTCCACCAAGCTGTATGCCATTTTTTTTTGCATGGCTAGTTAGTGCATGGTCTCTAGAGCATGCAGCTTGAACCTCGGGTCCAAGATCCAAATGGTTTGGGAGCGACGGCGTTTCAACTTTTGCCCCAAGTACGAGTTTCGTGAGCATTTTCCCATAAAAGCACATGCCTTTCCTACCTTTGTCGCACTTTTCCACCAAGCTGTATGCCATTTTTTTTTGCATGGCTAGTTAGTGCATGGTCTCTAGAACATGCAGCTTGAACCTCGGGGTCCAAGATCCAAATGGTTTGGGAGCGACGGCGTTTCAACTTTTGCCCCAAGTACGAGTTTCGTGAGCATTTTCCCATAAAAGCACATGCCTTTCCTACCTTTGTCGCGCTTTTCCACCAAGCTGTATGCCATTTTTTTTTGCATGGCTAGCTTAGTGCATGGTCTCTAGAGCATGCAGCTTTGAACCTCGGGTCCAAGATCCAAATGGTTTGGGAGCGACGGGCGTTTCAACTTTTGCCCCAAGTACGAGTTTCGTGAGCATTTTCCCATAAAAGCACATGCTCTTCCTACCTTTGTCGCACTTTTCCACCAAGCTGTATGCCATTTTTTTTTGCCATGGCTAGTTAGTGCATGGTCTCTAGAGCATGCAGCTTGAACCTCGGGTCCAAGATCCAAATGGTTTGGGAGCGACGGCGTTTCAACTTTTGCCCCAAGTACGAGTTTCGTGAGCATTTTCCCATAAAAGCACATGCTCTTCCTACCTTTGTCGCACTTTTCCACCAAGCTGTATGCCATTTTTTTTTGCATGGCTAGTTAGTGCATGGTCTCTAGAGCATGCAGCTTGAACCTCGGGTCCAAGATCCAAATGGTTTGGGAGCGACGGCCGTTTCAACTTTCCCCAAGTACGAGTTTCGTGAGCATTTCCCATAAAAGCACATGCCTTTCCTACCTTTGTCGCACTTTTCCACCAAGCTGTATGCCATTTTTTTTTGCATGGCTAGTTAGTGCATGGTCTCTAGAGCATGCAGCTTGAACCTCGGGTCCAAGATCCAAATGGTTTGGGAGCGACGGCGTTTCAACTTTTGCCCCAAGTACGAGTTTCGTGAGCATTTTCCCATAAAAGCACATGCTCTTTCCTACCTTTGTCGCACTTTTCCACCAAGCTGTATGCCATTTTTTTTGCATGGCTAGTTAGTGCATGGTCTCTAGAGCATGCAGCTTGAACCTCGGTCCAAGATCCAAATGGTTTGGGAGCGACGGCGTTTCAACTTTTGCCCCAAGTACGAGTTTCGTGAGCATTTTCCCATAAAAGCACATGCTCTTCCTACCTTTGTCGCACTTTTCCACCAAGCTGTATGCCATTTTTTTTGCATGGCTAGTTAGTGCATGGTCTCTAGAGCATGCAGCTTGAACCTCGGGTCCAAGATCCAAATGGTTTGGGAGCGACGGCGTTTCAACTTTTGCCCCAAGTACGAGTTTCGTGAGCATTTTCCCATAAAAGCACATGCCTTTCCTACCTTTGTCGCACTTTTCCACCAAGCTGTATGCCATTTTTTTTTGCATGGCTAGTTAGTGCATGGTCTCTAGAGCATGCAGCTTGAACCTCGGGTCCAAGATCCAAATGGTTTGGAGCGACGGCGTTTCAACTTTTGCCCCAAGTACGA
>BQMB01000362.1:0-22673 GCA_027943415.1 Closterium sp. NIES-67 | reverse complement strand
ACAAGCCACGACTATCTTGAGCCCATGCACTAACTTTTCATGCAAAACAAGGGCTTAGAAATTGCTCAGTGTCTGAAAAAAAAATGAAGAGTTGAGGTTTTGTTGGGCAATGCTCAAGTGTTTAGACATGGGTCAATACTTGACATACTAACTTCCCAACCACTTGGATTTTAGATCTAAGCACAAGCCATGATGCTCTTGGGGCCATACACTAGCTATGTATGCAAAAGGAAAGAGTTTTGGTAAACAAAGCACCTTAATGAAAAAACAGGTTGTTGTTTAGTGGGGTACCACTCAAGAACTTGGAAATGCGACAACGCTTGAGATACCATACTTCCCACACACCTGGGTTTTGCATCTGAGCACAAGCCAGCATGCTCTTGAGCCCATACACTAACCATGCATGAAAATAGAAAGATGTTTGAGCATGCTCAATAGCAAGATAACCAAGTTGAGGTCTCGAAGGAAAATGCTCAAGTACTGGAAAAGAAACACATACGATGCCATAACTTTTTGCACACTTAGTTTTTTTAACCGAGCACAAGCCACGACTATCTTGACCCATGCACTAACTTTTCATGCAAAACAAGGGCTTAGAAATTGCTCAGTGTCTGAAAAAAAATGAAGAGTTGAGGTTTTGTTGGGCAATGCTCAAGTGTTTTAGACATGGGTCAATACTTGACATACTCTAACTTCCCAACCACTTGGATTTTAGATCTAAGCACAAGCCATGATGCTCTTGGGGCCATACACTAGCTATGTATGCAAAAGGAAAGAGTTTTGGTAAACAAAGCACCTTAATGAAAAAACAGGTTGTTGTTTAGTGGGGTACACTCAAGAACTTGGAAATGCGACAACGCTTGAGATACCATATCTTCCCACACACCTGGGTTTTGCATCTGAGCACAAGCCAGCATGCTCTTGAGCCCATACACTAACCATGCATGAAAATAGAAAGATGTTTGAGCATGCTCAATAGCAAGATAACCAAGTTGAGGTCTCGAAGGAAAATGCTCAAGTACTGGAAAAAGAAACACATACGATGCCATAACTTTTTGCACACTTAGTTTTTTTAACCGAGCACAAGCCACGACTATCTTGAGCCCATGCACTAATTTTCATGCAAAACAAGGGCTTAGAAATTGCTCAGTGTCTGAAAAAAAAATGAAGAGTTGAGGTTTTGTTGGGCAATGCTCAAGTGTTTAGACATGGGTCAATACTTGACATACTCTAACTTCCCAACCACTTGGATTTTAGATCTAAGCACAAGCCATGATGCTCTTGGGGCCATACACTAGCTATATGCAAAAGGAAAGAGTTTTGGTAAACAAAGCACCTTAATGAAAAAACAGGTTGTTGTTTAGTGGGTACCACTCAAGAACTTGGAAATGCGACAACGCTTGAGATACCATACTTCCCACACACCTGGGTTTTGCATCTGAGCACAAGCCAGCATGCTCTTGAGCCCATACACTAACCATGCATGAAAATAGAAAGATGTTTGAGCATGCTCAATAGCAAGATAACCAAGTTGAGGTCTCGAAGGAAAATGCTCAAGTACTGGAAAAAGAAACACATACGATGCCATAACTTTTTGCACACTTAGTTTTTTTAACCGAGCACAAGCCACGACTATCTTGAGCCCATGCACTAACTTTTCATGCAAAACAAGGGCTTAGAAATTGCTCAGTGTCTGAAAAACCAAATGAAGAGTTGAGGTTTTGTTGGGCAATGCTCAAGTGTTTAGACATGGGTCAATACTTGACATACTCTAACTTCCCAACCACTTGGATTTTAGATCTAAGCACAAGCCATGATGCTCTTGGGGCCATACACTAGCTATGTATGCAAAAGGAAAGAGTTTTGGTAAACAAAGCACCTTAATGAAAAAACAGGTTGTTGTTTAGTGGGGTACAACTCAAGAACTTGGAAATGCGACAACGCTTGAGATACCATATCTTCCCACACACCTGGGTTTTGCATCTGAGCACAAGCCAGCATGCTCTTGAGCCCATACACTAACCATGCATGAAAATAGAAAGATGTTTGAGCATGCTCAATAGCAAGATAACCAAGTTGAGGTCTCGAAGGAAAATGCTCAAGTACTGGAAAAAGAAACACATACGATGCCATAACTTTTTGCACACTTAGTTTTTTACCGAGCACAAGCCACGACTATCTTGAGCCCATGCACTAACTTTTCATGCAAAACAAGGGCTTAGAAATTGCTCAGTGTCTGAAAAAAATGAAGAGTTGAGGTTTTGTTGGGCAATGCTCAAGTGTTTAGACATGGGTCAATACTTGACATACTCTAACTTCCCAACCACTTGGATTTTAGATCTAAGCACAAGCCATGATGCTCTTGGGGCCATACACTAGCTATGTATGCAAAAGGAAAGAGTTTTGGTAAACAAAGCACCTTAATGAAAAAACAGGTTGTTGTTTAGTGGGGTACAACTCAAGAACTTGGAATGCGACAACTTGAGATACCATATCTTCCCACACACCTGGGTTTTGCATCTGAGCACAAGCCAGCATGCTCTTGAGCCCATACACTAACCATGCATGAAAATAGAAAGATGTTTGAGCATGCTCAATAGCAAGATAACCAAGTTGAGGTCTCGAAGGAAAATGCTCAAGTACTGGAAAAAGAAACACATACGATGCCATAACTTTTTGCACACTTAGTTTTTTTACCGAGCACAAGCCACGACTATCTTGAGCCCATGCACTAACTTTTCATGCAAAACAAGGGCTTAGAAATTGCTCAGTGTCTGAAAAAAAAATGAAGAGTTGAGGTTTTGTTGGGCAATGCTCAAGTTTTAGACATGGGTCAATACTTGACATACTCTAACTTCCCAACCACTTGGATTTTAGATCTAAGCACAAGCCATGATGCTCTTGGGGCCATACACTAGCTATGTATGCAAAAGGAAAGAGTTTTGGTAAACAAAGCACCTTAATGAAAAAACAGGTTGTTGTTTAGTGGGTGTACACTCAAGAACTTGGAAATGCGACAACGCTTGAGATACCATATCTTCCCACACACCTGGGTTTTGCATCTGAGCACAAGCCAGCATGCTCTTGAGCCCATACACTAACCATGCATGAAAATAGAAAGATGTTTGAGCATGCTCAATAGCAAGATAACCAAGTTGAGGTCTCGAAGGAAAATGCTCAAGTACTGGAAAAAGAAACACATACGATGCCATAACTTTTTGCACACTTAGTTTTTTTACCGAGCACAAGCCACGACTATCTTGAGCCCATGCACTAACTTTTCATGCAAAACAAGGGCTTAGAAATTGCTCAGTGTCTGAAAAAAAAATGAAGAGTTGAGGTTTTGTTGGGCAATGCTCAAGTGTTTAGACATGGGTCAATACTTGACATACTCTAACTTCCCAACCACTTGGATTTTAGATCTAAGCACAAGCCATGATGCTCTTGGGGCCATACACTAGCTATGTATGCAAAAGGAAAGAGTTTTGGTAAACAAAGCACCTTAATGAAAAAACAGGTTGTTGTTTAGTGGGGTACACTCAAGAACTTGGAAATGCGACAACGCTTGAGATACCATAACTTCCCACACACCTGGGTTTTGCATCTGAGCACAAGCCAGCATGCTCTTGAGCCCATACACTAACCATGCATGAAAATAGAAAGATGTTTGAGCATGCTCAATAGCAAGATAACCAAGTTGAGGTCTCGAAGGAAAATGCTCAAGTACTGGAAAAAGAAACACATACGATGCCATAACTTTTTGCACACTTAGTTTTTTTACCGAGCACAAGCCACGACTATCTTGAGCCCATGCACTAATTTTCATGCAAAACAAGGGCTTAGAAATTGCTCAGTGTCTGAAAAAAAAATGAAGAGTTGAGGTTTTGTTGGGCAATGCTCAAGTGTTTAGACATGGGTCAATACTTGACATACTCTAACTTCCCAACCACTTGGATTTTAGATCTAAGCACAAGCCATGATGCTCTTGGGGCCATACACTAGCTATGTATGCAAAAGGAAAGAGTTTTGGTAAACAAAGCACCTTAATGAAAAAACAGGTTGTTGTTTAGTGGGGTACAACTCAAGAACTTGGAAATGCGACAACGCTTGAGATACCATACTTCCCACACACCTGGGTTTTGCATCTGAGCACAAGCCAGCATGCTCTTGAGCCCATACACTAACCATGCATGAAAATAGAAAGATGTTTGAGCATGCTCAATAGCAAGATAACCAAGTTGAGGTCTCGAAGGAAAATGCTCAAGTACTGGAAAAAAAAACACATACGATGCCATAACTTTTTGCACACTTAGTTTTTTTACCGAGCACAAGCCACGACTATCTTGAGCCCATGCACTAACTTTTCATGCAAAACAAGGGCTTAGAAATTGCTCAGTGTCTGAAAAAAAAATGAAGAGTTGAGGTTTTGTTGGGCAATGCTCAAGTGTTTAGACATGGGTCAATACTTGACATACTCTAACTTCCCAACCACTTGGATTTTAGATCTAAGCACAAGCCATGATGCTCTTGGGGCCATACACTAGCTATGTATGCAAAAGGAAAGAGTTTTGGTAAACAAAGCACCTTAATGAAAAAACAGGTTGTTGTTTAGTGGGGTACCACTCAAGAACTTGGAATGCGACAACGCTTGAGATACCATATCTTCCCACACACCTGGGTTTTGCATCTGAGCACAAGCCAGCATGCTCTTGAGCCCATACACTAACCATGCATGAAAATAGAAAGATGTTTGAGCATGCTCAATAGCAAGATAACCAAGTTGAGGTCTCGAAGGAAAATGCTCAAGTACTGGAAAAAGAAACACATACGATGCCATAACTTTTTGCACACTTAGTTTTTTTAACCGAGCACAAGCCACGACTATCTTGAGCCCATGCACTAACTTTTCATGCAAAACAAGGGCTTAGAAATTGCTCAGTGTCTGAAAAAAAAATGAAGAGTTGAGGTTTTGTTGGGCAATGCTCAAGTGTTTAGACATGGGTCAATACTTGACATACTCTAACTTCCCAACCACTTGGATTTTAGATCTAAGCACAAGCCATGATGCTCTTGGGGCCATACACTAGCTATGTATGCAAAAGGAAAGAGTTTTGGTAAACAAAGCACCTTAATGAAAAAACAGGTTGTTGTTTAGTGGGGTACAACTCAAGAACTTGGAATGCGACAACGCTTGAGATACCATATCTTCCCACACACCTGGGTTTTGCATCTGAGCACAAGCCAGCATGCTCTTGAGCCCATACACTAACCATGCATGAAAATAGAAAGATGTTTGAGCATGCTCAATAGCAAGATAACCAAGTTGAGGTCTCGAAGGAAAATGCTCAAGTACTGGAAAAAGAAACACATACGATGCCATAACTTTTTGCACACTTAGTTTTTTTAACCGAGCACAAGCCACGACTATCTTGAGCCCATGCACTAACTTTTCATGCAAAACAAGGGCTTAGAAATTGCTCAGTGTCTGAAAAAAAAATGAAGAGTTGAGGTTTTGTTGGGCAATGCTCAAGTGTTTAGACATGGGTCAATACTTGACATACTCTAACTTCCCAACCACTTGGATTTTAGATCTAAGCACAAGCCATGATGCTCTTGGGGCCATACACTAGCTATGTATGCAAAAGGAAAGAGTTTTGGTAAACAAAGCACCTTAATGAAAAAACAGGTTGTTGTTTAGTGGGGTACAACTCAAGAACTTGGAATGCGACAACGCTTGAGATACCATATCTTCCCACACACCTGGGTTTTGCATCTGAGCACAAGCCAGCATGCTCTTGAGCCCATACACTAACCATGCATGAAAATAGAAAGATGTTTGAGCATGCTCAATAGCAAGATAACCAAGTTGAGGTCTCGAAGGAAAATGCTCAAGTACTGGAAAAAGAAACACATACGATGCCATAACTTTTTGCACACTTAGTTTTTTTAACCGAGCACAAGCCACGACTATCTTGAGCCCATGCACTAACTTTTCATGCAAAACAAGGGCTTAGAAATTGCTCAGTGTCTGAAAAAAATGAAGAGTTGAGGTTTTGTTGGGCAATGCTCAAGTGTTTAGACATGGGTCAATACTTGACATACTCTAACTTCCCAACCACTTGGATTTTAGATCTAAGCACAAGCCATGATGCTCTTGGGGCCATACACTAGCTATGTATGCAAAAGGAAAGAGTTTTGGTAAACAAAGCACCTTAATGAAAAAACAGGTTGTTGTTTAGTGGGGTACAACTCAAGAACTTGGACATGCGACAACGCTTGAGATACCATACTTCCCACACACCTGGGTTTTGCATCTGAGCACAAGCCAGCATGCTCTTGAGCCCATACACTAACCATGCATGAAAATAGAAAGATGTTTGAGCATGCTCAATAGCAAGATAACCAAGTTGAGGTCTCGAAGGAAAATGCTCAAGTACTGGAAAAAAACACATACGATGCCATAACTTTTTGCACACTTAGTTTTTTTACCGAGCACAAGCCACGACTATCTTGAGCCCATGCACTAACTTTTCATGCAAAACAAGGGCTTAGAAATTGCTCAGTGTCTGAAAAAAAAATGAAGAGTTGAGGTTTTGTTGGGCAATGCTCAAGTGTTTAGACATGGGTCAATACTTGACATACTCTAACTTCCCAACCACTTGGATTTTAGATCTAAGCACAAGCCATGATGCTCTTGGGCCATACACTAGCTATGTATGCAAAAGGAAAGAGTTTTGGTAAACAAAGCACCTTAATGAAAAAACAGGTTGTTGTTTAGTGGGGTACCAACTCAAGAACTTGGAAATGCGACAACGCTTGAGATACCATACTTCCCACACACCTGGGTTTTGCATCTGAGCACAAGCCAGCATGCTCTTGAGCCCATACACTAACCATGCATGAAAATAGAAAGATGTTTGAGCATGCTCAATAGCAAGATAACCAAGTTGAGGTCTCGAAGGAAAATGCTCAAGTACTGGAAAAAGAAACACATACGATGCCATAACTTTTTGCACACTTAGTTTTTTTAATCCGAGCACAAGCCACGACTATCTTGAGCCCATGCACTAACTTTTCATGCAAAACAAGGGCTTAGAAATTGCTCAGTGTCTGAAAAAAAAATGAAGAGTTGAGGTTTTGTTGGGCAATGCTCAAGTGTTTAGACATGGGTCAATACTTGACATACTCTAACTTCCCAACCACTTGGATTTTAGATCTAAGCACAAGCCATGATGCTCTTGGGGCCATACACTAGCTATGTATGCAAAAGGAAAGAGTTTTGGTAAACAAAGCACCTTAATGAAAAAACAGGTTGTTGTTTAGTGGGGTACAACTCAAGAACTTGGAAATGCGACAACGCTTGAGATACCATACTTCCCACACACCTGGGTTTTGCATCTGAGCACAAGCCAGCATGCTCTTGAGCCCATACACTAACCATGCATGAAAAAGAAAGATGTTTAAGCATGCTCAATAGCAAGATAACCAAGTTGAGGTCTCGAAGGAAATGCTCAAGTACTGGAAAAGAAACACATACGATGCCATAACTTTTTGCACACTTAGTTTTTTTAACCGAGCACAAGCCACGACTATCTTGAGCCCATGCACTAACTTTTCATGCAAAATAAGGGCTTAGAAATTGCTCAGTGTCTGAAAAAAAAAATGAAGAGTTGAGGTTTTGTTGGGCAATGCTCAAGTGTTTAGACATGGGTCAATACTTGACATACTCTAACTTCCCAACCACTTGGATTTTAGATCTAAGCACAAGCCATGATGCTCTTGGGGCCATACACTAGCTATGTATGCCAAAGGAAAGAGTTTGGTAAACAAAGCACCTTAATGAAAAAACAGGTTTGTTGTTTAGTGGGGTACAACTCAAGAACTTGGAAATGCGACAACGCTTGAGATACCATATCTTCCCACACACCTGGGTTTTGCATCTGAGCACAAGCCAGCATGCTCTTGAGCCCATACACTAACCATGCATGAAAGTCGAAAGATGTTTTAAGCATGCTCAATAGCAAGATAACCAAGTTGAGGTCTCGAAGGAAAATGCTCAAGTACTGAAAAGAAACACATACGATGCCATAACTTTTGCACACTTAGTTTTTTTAACCGAGCACAACCACGACTATCTTGAACCCATGCACTAACTTTTCATGCGAAAATAAGGGCTTAGAAATTGCTCAGTGTCTGAAAAGAAAATATGAAGAGTTGAGGTTTTGTTGGGCAATGCTCAAGTGTTTAGACATGGGTCATACTTGACATACTCTAACTTCCCAACCACTTGGATTTTAGATCTAAGCCACAAGCCATGATGCTCTTGGGGCCATACACTAGCTATGGTATGCAAAAGGAAAGAGTTTTGGTAAACAAAGCACCTTAATGAAAAAACAGGTTGTTGTTTAGTGGGGTACAACTCAAGAACTTGGAAACTGCGAACAACACTTGAGATACCATATCTTCCCACACACCTGGGTTTTGCATCTGAGCACAAGCCAGCATGCTCTTGAGCCCATACACTAACCATGCATGAAATAGAAAGATGTTTGAGCATGCTCAATAGCAAGATAACCAAGTTGAGTCTCGAAGGAAAATGCTCAAGTACTGGAAAAAAAAACACATACGATGCCATAACTTTTTGCACACTTAGTTTTTTTAACCGAGCACAAGCCACGACTATCTTGAGCCCATGCACTAACTTTTCATGCAAAAAAGGGCTTAGAAATTGCTCAGTGTCTGAAAAAATAAATGAAAGAGTTGAGGTTTTGTTGGGCAATGCTCAAGTGTTTAGACATGGGTCAATACTTGACATACTCTAACTTCCCAACCACTTGGATTTTAGATCTAAGCACAAGCCATGATGCTCTTGGGGCCATACACTAGCTATGTATGCAAAAGGAAAGAGTTTTGGTAAACAAAGCACCTTAATGAAAAAACAGGTTGTTGTTTAGTGGGGTACAATCAAGAACTTGGAAATGCGACAACAGCTTGAGATACCATATCTTCCCACACACCTGGGTTTCGCATCTGAGCCACAAGCCAGCATGCTCTTGAGCCCATACTCTAACCATGCATGAAATAGAAAGATGTTTGAGCATGCTCAATAGCAAGATAACCAAGTTGAGGTCTCGAAGGAAAATGCTCAAGTACTGGAAAAAGAAACACATACGATGCCATAACTTTTTGCACACTTAGTTTTTTTAACCGAGCACAAGCCACGACTATCTTGAGCCCATGCACTAACTTTTCATGCAAAACAAGGGCTTAGAAATTGCTCAGTGTCTGAAAAAAAAATGAAGAGTTGAGGTTTTGTTGGGCAATGCTCAAGTGTTTAGACATGGTCAATACTTGACATACTCTAACTTCCCAACCACTTGGATTTTAGATCTAAGCACAAGCCATGATGCTCTTGGGCCATACATAGCTATGTATGCAAAGGAAAGAGTTTTGGTAAACAAAGCACCTTAATGAAAAAACAGGTTGTTGTTTAGTGGGGTACAACTCAAGAACTTGGAAATGCGACAACGCTTGAGATACCATATCTTCCCACACACCTGGGTTTTGCATCTGAGCACAAGCCAGCATGCTCTTGAGCCCATACACTAACCATGCATGAAAATAGAAAGATGTTTGAGCATGCTCAATAGCAAGATAACCAAGTTGAGGTCTCGAAGGAAAATGCTCAAGTACTGGAAAAAGAAACACATACGATGCCATAACTTTTTGCACACTTAGTTTTTTTAACCGAGCACAAGCCACGACTATCTTGAGCCCATGCACTAACTTTTCATGCAAAACTAAGGGCTTAGAAATTGCTCAGTGTCTGAAAAAAAATGAAGAGTTGAGGTTTTGTTGGGCAATGCTCAAGTGTTTAGACATGGGTCAATACTTGACATGCTGTAACTTCCCAACCACTTGGATTTTCGATCTAAGCACAAGCCATGATGCTCTTGGGGCCATACACTAGCTATGTATGCAAAAGGAAAGAGTTTTGGTAAACAAAGCACCTTAATGAAAAAAAACAGGTTGTTGTTTAGTGGGGTACAACTCAAGAACTTGGAAATGCGACAACGCTTGAGATACCATATCTTCCCACACACCTGGGTTTTGCATCTGAGCACAAGCCAGCATGCTCTTGAGCCCATACACTAACCATGCATGAAAATAGAAAGATGTTTAAGCATGCTCAATAGCAAGATAACCAAGTTGAGGTCTCGAAGGAAAATGCTCAAGTACTGGAAAAAGAAACACATACGATGCCATAACTTTTTGCACACTTAGTTTTTTTAACCGAGCACAAGCCACGACTATCTTGAGCCCATGCACTAACTTTTCATGCAAAACAAGGCTTAGAAATTGCTCCAGTGTCTGAAAAAAAAATGAAGAGTTGAGGTTTTGTTGGGCAATGCTCAAGTGTTTAGACATGGGTCAATACTTGACATACTCTAACTTCCCAACCACTTGGATTTTAGATCTAAGCACAAGCCATGATGCTCTTGGGGCCATACACTAGCTATGTATGCAAAAGGAAAGAGTTTTGGTAAACAAAGCACCTTAATGAAAAAACAGGTTGTTGTTTAGTGGGGGTACAACTCAAGAACTTGGAAATGCGACAACGCTTGAGATACCATATCTTCCCACACACCTGGGTTTTGCATCTGAGCACAAGCCAGCATGCTCTTGAGCCCATACACTAACCATGCATGAAAATAGAAAGATGTTTAAGCATGCTCAATAGCAAGATAACCAAGTTGAGGTCTCGAAGGAAAATGCTCAAGTACTGGAAAAGAAACACATACGATGCCATAACTTTTTTGCACACTTAGTTTTTTTAACCGAGCACAAGCCACGACTATCTTGAGCCCATGCACTAACTTTTCATGCAAAAAAGGGCTTAGAAATTGCTCAGTGTCTGAAAAGAAAAATGAAGAGTTGAGGTTTTGTTGGGCAATGCTCAAGTGTTTAGACATGGGTCAATACTTGACATACTCTAACTTCCCAACCACTTGGATTTTAGATCTAAGCACAAGCCATGATGCTCTTGGGGCCATACACTAGCTATGTATGCAAAAGGAAAGAGTTTTGGTAAACAAAGCACCTAATGAAAAAACAGGTTGTTGTTTAGTGGGGTACCACTCAAGAACTTGGAACTGCGACAACGCTTGAGATACCATATCTTCCCACACACCTGGGTTTGCATCTGAGCACAAGCCAGCATGCTCTTGAGCCCATACACTAACCATGCATGAAAAAAGAAAGATGTTTAGCATGCTCAATAGCAAGATAACCAAGTTGAGGTCTCGAAGGAAAATGCTCAAGTACTGGAAAAAAGAAACACATACGATGCCATAACTTTTTGCACACTTAGTTTTTTTAACCGAGCACAAGCCACGACTATCTTGAGCCCATGCACTAACTTTTCATGCAAAACAAGGGCTTAGAATTGCTCAGTGTCTGAAAAGAAAAATGAAGAGTTGAGGTTTTGTTGGGCAATGCTCAAGTGTTTAGACATGGGTCAATACTTGACATACTCTAACTTCCCAACCACTTGGATTTTAGATCTAAGCACAAGCCATGATGCTCTTGGGGCCATACACTAGCTATGTATGCAAAAGGAAAGAGTTTTGGTAAACAAAGCACCTTAATGAAAAAAACAGGTTGTTGTTTAGTGGGGTACAACTCAAGAACTTGGAAATGCGACAACGCTTGAGATACCATAACTTCCCACACACCTGGGTTTTGCATCTGAGCACAAGCCAGCATGCTCTTGAGCCCATACTCTAACCATGCATGAAAATAGAAAGATGTTTGAGCATGCTCAATAGCAAGATAACCAAGTTGAGGTCTCGAAGGAAAATGCTCAAAGTACTGGAAAAAGAAACACATACGATGCCATAACTTTTTGCACACTTAGTTTTTTTAACGAGCACAAGCCACGACTATCTTGAGCCCATGCACTAACTTTTCATGCAAAATAAGGGCTTAGAAATTGCTCAGTGTCTGAAAAGAAAAATGAAGAGTTGAGGTTTTGTTGGGCAATGCTCAAGTGTTTAGACATGGGTCAATACTTGACATACTCTAACTTCCCAACCACTTGGATTTTAGATCTAAGCACAAGCCATGATGCTCTTGGGGCCATACACTAGCTATGTATGCAAAAGGAAAGAGTTTTGGTAAACAAAGCACCTTAATGAAAAAAACAGGTTGTTGTTTAGTGGGGTACCACTCAAGAACTTGGAAATGCGACAACGCTTGAGATACCATATCTTCCCACACACCTGGGTTTCGCATCTGAGCACAAGCCAGCATGCTCTTGAGCCCATACTCTAACCATGCATGAAAATAGAAAGATGTTTGAGCATGCTCAATAGCAAGATAACCAAGTTGAGGTCTCGAAGGAAAAATGCTCAAGTACTGGAAAAAGAAACACATACGATGCCATAACTTTTTGCACACTTAGTTTTTTTTACCGAGCACAAGCCACGACTATCTTGAGCCCATGCACTAACTTTTCATGCAAAATAAGGGCTTAGAAATTGCTCAGTGTCTGAAAAGAAAAATGAAGAGTTGAGGTTTTGTTGGGCAATGCTCAAGTGTTTAGACATGGGTCAATACTTGACATACTTAACTTCCCAACCACTTGGATTTTAGATCTAAGCACAAGCCATGATGCTCTTGGGGCCATACACTAGCTATGTATGCAAAAGGAAAGAGTTTTGGTAAACAAAGCACCTTAATGAAAAAACAGGTTGTTGTTTAGTGGGGTACAACTCAAGAACTTGGAAATGCGACAACGCTTGAGATACCATAATCTTCCCACACACCTGGGTTTCGCATCTGAGCACAAGCCAGCATGCTCTTGAGCCCATACTCTAACCATGCATGAAAAAAGAAAGATGTTTAAGCATGCTCAATAGCAAGATAACCAAGTTGAGGTCTCGAAGGAAAATGCTCAAGTACTGGAAAAAGAAACACATACGATGCCATAACTTTTGCACACTTAGTTTTTTTATCCGAGCACAAGCCACGGACTATCTTGAGCCCATGCACTAAACTTTTCATGCAAAAAAGGGCTTAGAAATTGCTCAGTGTCTGAAAAGAAAAATGAAGAGTTGAGGTTTTGTTGGGCAATGCTCAAGTGTTTAGACATGGGTCAATACTTGACATACTCTAACTTCCCAACCACTTGGATTTTGATCTAAGCACAAGCCATGATGCTCTTGGGGCCATACACTAGCTATGTATGCAAAAGGAAAGAGTTTGGTAAAACAAAGCACCTTAATGAAAAAACAGGTTGTTGTTTAGTGGGGTACAACTCAAGAACTTGGAAATGCGACAACGCTTGAGATACCATATCTTCCCACACACCTGGGTTTTGCATCTGAGCACAAGCCAGCATGCTCTTGAGCCCATACACTAACCATGCATGGAAAAAGAAAGATGTTTGAGCATGCTCAATAGCAAGATAACCAAGTTGAGGTCTCGAAGGAAAATGCTCAAGTACTGGAAAAGAAACACATACGATGCCATAACTTTTGCACACTTAGTTTTTTTATCCGAGCACAAGCCACGACTATCTTGAGCCCATGCACTAACTTTTCATGCAAAACAAGGGCTTAGAAATTGCTCAGTGTCTGAAGAAAAAATGAAGAGTTGAGGTTTTGTTGGGCAATGCTCAAGTGTTTAGACATGGGTCAATACTTGACATACTCTAACTTCCCAACCACTTGGATTTTAGATCTAAGCACAAGCCATGATGCTCTTGGGGCCATACACTAGCTATGTATGCAAAAGGAAAGAGTTTTGGTAAACAAAGCACCTTAATGAAAAAACAGGTTGTTGTTTAGTGGGGTACAACTCAAGAACTTGGAAATGCGACAACGCTTGAGATACCATAACTTCCCACACACCTGGGTTTTGCATCTGAGCACAAGCCAGCATGCTCTTGAGCCCATACACTAACCATGCATGAAAACAGAAAGATGTTTAAGCATGCTCAATAGCAAGATAACCAAGTTGTGGTCTCGAAGGAAAATGCTCAAGTACTGGAAAAAGAAACACATACGATGCCATAACTTTTTGCACACTTAGTTTTTTTATCCGAGCACAAGCCACGACTATCTTGAGCCCATGCACTAACTTTTCATGCAAAATAAGGGCTTAGAAATTGCTCAGTGTCTGAAAAAAAAATGAAAGAGTTGAGGTTTTGTTGGGCAATGCTCAAGTGTTTAGACATGGGTCAATACTTGACATACTCTAACTTCCCAACCACTTGGATTTTAGATCTAAGCACAAGCCATGATGCTCTTGGGGCCATACACTAGCTATGTATGCAAAAGGAAAGAGTTTTGGTAAACAAAGCACCTTAATGAAAAAACAGGTTGTTGTTTAGTGGGGTACAACTCAAGAACTTGGAAATGCGACAACGCTTGAGATACCATATCTTCCCACACACCTGGGTTTTGCATCTGAGCACAAGCCAGCATGCTCTTGAGCCCATACACTAACCATGCATGAAAATAGAAAGATGTTTGAGCATGCTCAATAGCAAGATAACCAAGTTGAGGTCTCGAAGGAAAATGCTCAAGTACTGGAAAAAGAAACACATACGATGCCATAACTTTTTGCACACTTAGTTTTTTTAACCCGAGCACAAGCCACGACTATCTTGAGCCCATGCACTAACTTTTCATGCAAAACAAGGGCTTAGAAATTGCTCAGTGTCTGAAAAAAAAATGAAGAGTTGAGGTTTTGTTGGGCAATGCTCAAGTGTTTAGACATGGGTCAATACTTGACATACTCTAACTTCCCAACCACTTGGATTTTAGATCTAAGCACAAGCCATGATGCTCTTGGGGCCATACACTAGCTATGTATGCAAAAGGAAAGAGTTTTGGTAAACAAAGCACCTTAATGAAAAAACAGGTTGTTGTTTAGTGGGGTACAACTCAAGAACTTGGAATGCGACAACGCTTGAGATACCATATCTTCCCACACACCTGGGTTTTGCATCTGAGCACAAGCCAGCATGCTCTTGAGCCCATACACTAACCATGCATGAAAATAGAAAGATGTTTAAGCATGCTCAATAGCAAGATAACCAAGTTGAGGTCTCGAAGGAAAATGCTCAAGTACTGGAAAAAGAAACACATACGATGCCATAACTTTTTGCACACTTAGTTTTTTTAACCGAGCACAAAGCCACGACTATCTTGAGCCCATGCACTAACTTTTCATGCAAAAAAGGGCTTAGAAATTGCTCAGTGTCTGAAAAGAAAAATGAAGAGTTGAGGTTTTGTTGGGCAATGCTCAAGTGTTTAGACATGGGTCAATACTTGACATACTCTAACTTCCCAACCACTTGGATTTTAGATCTAAGCACAAGCCATGATGCTCTTGGGGCCATACACTAGCTATGTATGCCAAAAGGAAAGAGTTTTGGTAAACAAAGCACCTTAATGAAAAAACAGGTTGTTGTTTAGTGGGGTACAACTCAAGAACTTGGAAATGCGACAACGCTTGAGATACCATATCTTCCCACACACCTGGGTTTTGCATCTGAGCACAAGCCAGCATGCTCTTGAGCCCATACACTAACCATGCATGAAAATAGAAAGATGTTTGAGCATGCTCAATAGCAAGATAACCAAGTTGAGGTCTCGAAGGAAAATGCTCAAGTACTGGAAAAGAAACACATACGATGCCATAACTTTTTGCACACTTAGTTTTTTTACCGAGCACAAGCCACGACTATCTTGAGCCCATGCACTAACTTTTCATGCAAAACAAGGGCTTAGAAATTGCTCAGTGTCTGAAAAAAAATGAAGAGTTGAGGTTTGTTGGGCAATGCTCAAGTGTTTAGACATGGGTCAATACTTGACATACTCTAACTTCCCAACCACTTGGATTTTAGATCTAAGCACAAGCCATGATGCTCTTGGGGCCATACACTAGCTATGTATGCAAAAGGAAAGAGTTTTGGTAAACAAAGCACCTAATGAAAAAACAGGTTGTTGTTTAGTGGGGTACAACTCAAGAACTTGGAAATGCGACAACGCTTGAGATACCATATCTTCCCACACACCTGGGTTTTGCATCTGAGCACAAGCCAGCATGCTCTTGAGCCCATACACTAACCATGCATGAAAAAGAAAGATGTTTAAGCATGCTCAATAGCAAGATAACCAAGTTGAGGTCTCGAAGGAAAATGCTCAAGTACTGGAAAAAGAAACACATACGATGCCATAACTTTTTGCACACTTAGTTTTTTAAATCCGAGCACAAGCCACGACTATCTTGAGCCATGCACTAACTTTTCATGCAAAACAAGGGCTTAGAAATTGCTCAGTGTCTGAAAAAAAAAATGAAGAGTTGAGGTTTTGTTGGGCAATGCTCAAGTGTTTAGACATGGTCAATACTTGACATACTCTAACTTCCCAACCACTTGGATTTTAGATCTAAGCACAAGCCATGATGCTCTTGGGGCCATACACTAGCTATGTATGCAAAAGGAAAGAGTTTTGGTAAACAAAGCACCTTAATGAAAAAAACAGGTTGTTGTTTAGTGGGGTACAACTCAAGAACTTGGAATGCGACAACGCTTGAGATACCATATCTTCCCACACACCTGGGTTTTGCATCTGAGCACAAGCCAGCATGCTCTTGAGCCCATACACTAACCATGCATGAAAAAAGAAGATGTTTGAGCATGCTCAATAGCAAGATAACCAAGTTGAGGTCTCGAAGGAAAATGCTCAAGTACTGGAAAAGGAACACATACGATGCCATAACTTTTTGCACACTTAGTTTTTTTAACCGAGCACAAGCCACGACTATCTTGAGCCCATGCACTAACTTTCATGCAAAACAAGGGCTTAGAAATTGCTCAGTGTCTGAAAAAAAAATGAAGAGTTGAGGTTTTGTTGGGCAATGCTCAAGTGTTTAGACATGGGTCAATACTTGACATACTCTAACTTCCCAACCACTTGGATTTTAGATCTAAGCACAAGCCATGATGCTCTTGGGGCCATACACTAGCTATGTATGCAAAAGGAAAGAGTTTTGGTAAACAAAGCACCTTAATGAAAAAACAGGTTGTTGTTTAGTGGGGTACAACTCAAGAACTTGGAAATGCGACAACGCTTGAGATACCATATCTTCCCACACACCTGGGTTTTGCATCTGAGCACAAGCCAGCATGCTCTTGAGCCCATACACTAACCATGCATGAAAATAGAAAGATGTTTGAGCATGCTCAATAGCAAGATAACCAAGTTGAGGTCTCGAAGGAAAATGCTCAAGTACTGGAAAAAGGAACACATACGATGCCATAACTTTTTGCACACTTAGTTTTTTAACCGAGCACAAGCCACGACTATCTTGAGCCCATGCACTAACTTTTCATGGCAAAACAAGGGCTTAGAAATTGCTCAGTGTCTGAAAAAAAATGAAGAGTTGAGGTTTTGTTGGGCAATGCTCAAGTGTTTAGACATGGGTCAATACTTGACATACTCTAACTTCCCAACCACTTGGATTTTAGATCTAAGCACAAGCCATGATGCTCTTGGGGCCATACACTAGCTATGTATGCAAAGGAAAGAGTTTTGGTAAACAAAGCACCTTAATGAAAAAACAGGTTGTTGTTTAGTGGGGTACACTCAAGAACTTGGACATGCGACAACGCTTGAGATACCATATCTTCCCACACACCTGGGTTTTGCATCTGAGCACAAGCCAGCATGCTCTTGAGCCCATACACTAACCATGCATGAAAAAGAAAGATGTTTAGCATGCTCCAATAGCAAGATAACCAAGTTGAGGTCTCGAAGGAAAATGCTCAAGTACTGGAAAAAGAAACACATACGATGCCATAACTTTTTGCACACTTAGTTTTTTTGATCCGAGCACAAGCCACGACTATCTTGAGCCCATGCACTAACTTTTCATGCAAAACAAGGGCTTAGAAATTGCTCAGTGTCTGAAAAAAAAATGAAGAGTTGAGGTTTTGTTGGGCAATGCTCAAGTGTTTAGACATGGGCAATACTTGACATACTCTAACTTCCCAACCACTTGGATTTTAGATCTAGCACAAGCCATGTTCTCTTGGGCCATACACTAGCTATGTATGCAAAAGGAAAGAGTTTGGTAAACAAAGCACCTTAATGAAAAAACAGGTTGTTGTTTAGTGGGGTACCACTCAAGAACTTGGAAATGCGACAACGCTTGAGATACCATAACTTCCCACACACCTGGGTTTTGCATCTGAGCACAAGCCAGCATTGCTCTTGAGCCCATACACTAACCATGCATGAAAAAGAAAGATGTTTGAGCATGCTCAATAGCAAGATAACCAAGTTGAGGTCTCGAAGGAAAATGCTTCAAGTACTGGAAAAAGAACACATACGATGCCATAACTTTTTGCACACTTAGGTTTTTTTACCGAGCACAAGCCACGACTATCTTGAGCCCATGCACTAACTTTTCATGCAAAACAAGGGCTTAGAAATTGCTCAGTGTCTGAAAAAAAAAATGAAGAGTTGAGGTTTTGTTGGCAATGCTCAAGTGTTTAGACATGGGTCAATACTGACATACTCTAACTTCCCAACCACTTGGATTTTAGATCTAAGCACAAGCCATGATGCTCTTGGGCCATACACTACTATGTATGCAAAAGGAAAGAGTTTTGGTAAACAAAGCACCTTAATGAAAAAACAGGTTGTTGTTAGTGGGGTACCACTCAAGAACTTGGAACATGCGACAACGCTTGAGATACCATATCTTCCCACACACCTGGGTTTTGCATCTGAGCACAAGCCAGCATGCTCTTGAGCCCATACACTAACCATCATGAAAAAGAAAGATGTTTGAGCATGCTCAATAGCAAGATAACCAAGTTGAGGTCTCGAAGGAAAATGCTCAAGTACTGGAAAAAGAAACACATACGATGCCATAACTTTTTGCACACTTAGTTTTTTATCCGAGCACAAGCCACGACTATCTTGAGCCATGCACTAACTTTTCATGCAAAACAAGGGCTTAGAAATTGCTCAGTGTCTGAAAAAAAAATGAAGAGTTGAGGTTTTGTTGGGCAATGCTCAAGTGTTTAGACATGGGTCAATACTTGACATACTCTAACTTCCCAACCACTTGGATTTAGATCTAAGCACAAGCCATGATGCTCTTGGGCCATACACTAGCTATGTATGCAAAAGGAAAGAGTTTTGGTAAACAAAGCACCTTAATGAAAAAACAGGTTGTTGTTTAGTGGGGTACAACTCAAGAACTTGGAAATGCGACAACGCTTGAGATACCATATCTTCCCACACACCTGGGTTTTGCATCTGAGCACAAGCCAGCATGCTCTTGAGCCCATACTCTAACCATGCATGAAAAAAGAAAGATGTTTAAGCATGCTCAATAGCAAGATAACCAAGTTGAGGTCTCGAAGGAAAATGCTCAAGTACTGGAAAAAGAAACACATACGATGCCATAACTTTTTGCACACTTAGTTTTTTTAACCGAGCACAAGCCACGACTATCTTGAGCCCATGCACTAACTTTTCATGCAAAACAAGGGCTTAGAAATTGCTCAGTGTCTGAAAAAAAAATGAAGAGTTGAGGTTTTGTTGGGCAATGCTCAAGTGTTTAGACATGGGTCAATACTTGACATACTCTAACTTCCCAACCACTTGGATTTTAGATCTAAGCACAAGCCATGATGCTCTTGGGGCCATACACTAGCTATGTATGCCAAAGGAAAGAGTTTTGGTAAACAAAGCACCTTAATGAAAAAACAGGTTGTTGTTTAGGTGGGGTACACTCAAGAACTTGGAAATGCGACAACGCTTGAGATACCATAACTTCCCACACACCTGGGTTTTGCATCTGAGCACAGGCCAGCATGCTCTTGAGCCCATACACTAACCATGCATGAAAAGAAAGATGTTTGAGCATGCTCAATAGCAAGATAACCAAGTTGAGGTCTCGAAGGAAAATGCTCAAGTACTGGAAAAAGGAACACATACGATCCATAACTTTTGCACACTTAGTTTTTTTATCCGAGCACAAGCCACGATATCTTGAGCCCATGCACTAACTTTTCATGCAAATCAAGGGCTTAGAAATTGCTTGTTCTGAAAAAAAAATGAAAGTTGAGGTTTTGTTGGGCATGCTCAAGTGTTTAGCATGGGCAATATTGACATACTTAACTTCCCAACCACTTGGATTTTGGATCTGACAAGCATGATGCTCTGGGCATACACTAGCTATGTATGCAAAGAAAGATTTGGACAAGCATCTATGAACATGTTGTTGTGATGTTGAATGCGAGTAGATCCATATCAACATTCTGCATCTGAGAAGCGCTCCGGCATACTAACCACAAAATGGTGTTTACTGTTGTGTGATGTTCATTTTATCAATTTGTCTGCCTCCATTTTTTTTCAATTGCATGTTGGTTTGACGTGTGCAAGAATTTGTGTGTGTGTGTTCTGGAGTTTGGGAATGTGTTTTGTGTTATTCTGTCTGAGCAGGTATTTGTGATGATAGATCTTGAGAAGATCTTTCCGACGCAACAAGAATCCTTCAATCGGAGCAAGAACGCGAAAGCTATGAAGATTCAAAGTTCATGAGCTTGCGTTACAATTGCGGCGGTTACAAAGTGAAGTTGTGGGGTGACTCTATATGGAGTTGGGACCTTTGGGGTTGGGGAAATTGTCACTCACTGTAACAGCTGCAAATTGGTTGGGAACAACCAAGCTAGGTTGGCAAGGGTGGCCAACTTGGATGGATTGGTTGGGAAGGGACAAATGTCAAAGTTGGGGTTCCTATAGGGAGGGAATCTTTGTGCTTATGGGGTTTCCTTGGTTGGGGACTCTCTTGGGACCTTCCCTCTCATCCCTCTCTTTCTATCCCAACCTTTCTCTTGCTCCTTCTAATTCCTTGTGAGATTCTTGAACTTTGATTGAACCTTTGAGATTGAGTTAAGTTCTCCTCCTACAGCTTACCCCCTAGTGCGTCGAAAGCCATAGCGTCGCGAATACTTTATCAATCAACATGATTCAAATTGGGAACGGTAGCTGAGATTAAGAGCTACAACATATCCAAGTTTCGCGACATTCCAACGGCTAGTTGTTTGTCGACGTCGTTTCTTGTGAAGACGACTTTTCTGTCCAGAATTTCGGATTTATATTTTGAGTAATTCTAGCTCCTAAGTTCACCTAGACTCCGTCCTTAATCCTAACAAGTGGTATCAGAGCATATTAAGGACATTGAGAGGAGTCTACAGAAGTGTGAAGACCCTTCTAGACCCACCATGGCCTGTGGGTGTGCCTAAGTGGTGTTCTAAAGGTTGGATGTGTCTTCCGCTAAGGGGAAACTCTGCCGAAATTTCGTGGACGCCGACACTTGTGAAATATCGAGGGAGCTGAGTGTGGACAGCAAAGGGGAGCTGAAATTCGTCATTTCTCAAGGAGAAGATGAATGAGAGAGGAGGAGATGCTAATGGAAGAGGAGCTGTAGCTGAGAAGACAAGTGAGCCGCCGCCATCAAAAGTTGAAGCTTTGGATGGCTCCAACTATGAGGAATGGAGCGGACGGATGAGGAGTGCCTTCAAACGCTACAAGCTACTGAAGATTGCTGTTGGGAAGAGAAGATGCCGGAAGAAGGCGAAGCACGTGAACGGTGGATTGAGAAAAGCGCGGTGCTTTTCGACCTCATCCTTCAATCGGTCAACAAGGAGATGTTCGAGCACATCAAGGATCTTGTGGAAGCGGATGATTCGGGTCCAAGGGCGTGGAAACTACTACGCGATGTGATTCAGCCCAACACTCTCCTGATGGTGATCGTGCTCGAGAAGGAACTTGCTGCCATCTCCATGCGACCAGGGGACGATGTGAAGCCGGTCCTTGACAAGATCAAGGACACCTATGCAAGGATGGCAGCAGCGGGCAGCAGTGTATCTCAGCTGCAGCAGTGCACCAAGATCATCTCGGTGTTGGACAACTCTTGGGACAACCTCATCCCCACCCTCAACTCTCAGCAAGATCAATGGACACCTGAGTGGCTAAGGCAGCAGATTCTGCAGGAGGACTTCCGCAGACGCCATGTGGGAGGCGGTGCTGCCACTAAGACTGCTGAGGGGTATGGAGCTGCAGGGCGCAGCAGAGGAAGAGGGGGTTGGAGAGGCCGAGGCCGTGGGAGAAGCTTTGGCAGAGGTAGAGGCCGAGGTGACTATAATGAGGGGCATGGGAGCTCCAGTGGCAGGGGAGTACCAGAATGGAGGGCACCTGCTGGTACTGCAAGAAGGTCGGGCATCCTTGGTTCAAGTGCTTCAGCAGGCTGGAGGGATGGGCACCTCCAGGCATGAAGCCGCCAAGTGGTGAACGCGCACAAGGTGGCGCTGTGCAAGGCTAGGTGCACAAGGTGAAGGTGCACAAGGTAACGCCTATCCTGGGTGTATTCATGGTTGAGGATGTGCATGGGCATGAGGGTGATGTGGGATTTGTCGGGAAAGGTTGTGATGCACCCTCTCACGCACTGGGTGATTGATTCGGGTTGCACCAGTCACATGACCCCACGGGCAGATTTGCTTGATGAGGTAAAACCCCCTGGGAAGATCAAGTATGTGGCAGCAGCGTCAGGTGCTTTGCCCCGTGATTGGTGTTGGGAAT
>BQMB01000361.1:0-25485 GCA_027943415.1 Closterium sp. NIES-67 | reverse complement strand
CACACTATCTCCTAATACTCTTCCACTCTCTCATTACTATTTCTCCACTCTCCCACACTACCTCCCACACTATCTCTCCACTCTCCCACACTATCTCTCCCACACTATCTCTCCACTATCTCCACTATCTCTCCCACACTATCTCTCAACTATCCCACACTATCTCTCGAATCTCACACTCCATCTCTCCACTATCTCTCCACTCTCCCACACTATCTCTCCACTCTCCCACACTATCTCCCACACTATCTCTCCACTATTACACACAATCTCTCCACTATGTCTCCACTATCTCTTCACCATCTCTCCACTATCTCACACACTATCTCTCCACTATCCGCACACTATCTCACCACTATCCCACACTATCTGTCCACTCTCCCACACTATCTCTCCACTCTCCCACACTATCTCTCCACTCTCACACACTATCTCTCCACTCTCCCACAGTATCCCTCCCACACTATCTCCCACACTATCTCTCCACTATCTCTCCACTATCCCACACTATCTCTCTACTATCTCTCCACTCTCCCACAATAACTCCACTCTCTTCCACACTATCGTTCCACACTATCTCTCCACTCTCGCACACTATCTCTCCACTCTCCCACACTATCTCACACATCTCTCCACTCTCCCTTACTTTCTCTCCACTCTCCCACACTATCTCTCCACTATCTCTCCACACTCCCACACTATCTCTCCCACACTATCTCTCCACTATCTCTCCACACTATCCCACACTATCTCTCTCACACTATCTCCCCACTATCTCTCCACTCTCCCACACTATCTCTCCACTATCCACACACTATCCCATACTTTCTCTCCACTCTCCCACACTATCTCTCCACTATCTCCCCACTATCTCTCCACTCTCTCATACTATTTCTCCACTCTCCCACACTACCTCCCACACTATCTCTCCACTCTCCCACACTATCTCTCCCACACTATCTCTCCACTATCTCCACTATCTCTCCCACACTATCTCTCAACTATCCCACACTATCTCTCGAATCTCACACTCCATCTCTCCACTATCTCTCCACTCTCCCACACTATCTCTCCACTCTCCCACACTATCTCCCACACTATCTCTCCACTATTACACACAATCTCTCCACTATGTCTCCACTATCTCTTCACCATCTCTCCACTATCTCACACACTATCTCTCCACTATCCGCACACTATCTCACCACTATCCCACACTATCTCTCCACTCTCCCACACTATCTCTCCACTCTCCCACACTATCTCTCCACTCTCCCACACTATCTCTCCACTATCTCTCCACTATCCCACACTATCTCTCCACTCTCCCACACTATCTCTCCACTCTCACACACTATCTCTCCACTCTCCCACAGTATCCCTCCCACACTATCTCCCACACTATCTCTCCACTATCTCTCCACTATCCCACACTATCTCTCTACTATCTCTCCACTCTCCCACACTAACTCCACTCTCTTCCACACTATCGTTCCACACTATCTCTCCACTCTCGCACACTATCTCTCCACTCTCCCACACTATCTCACACATCTCTCCACTCTCCCTTACTCTCTCTCCACTCTCCCACACACTATCTCTCCACTATCTCTCCACTATCTCTCCACTATCTCTACACTATCCCTCCACTATCTCTCCACTATCTCTCCACTCTCTCCACTATCTCTCCACTCTCCCACACTATCTCTCCACTCTCCCACACCATCTCTGCACTCTCCTTCACTATCTCTCCACTATTACACACTATCTCTCCACTATGTCTCCACTATCTCTTCACTATCTCTCCACTATCTCACACACTATCTCTCCACTATCCGCACACTATCTCACCACTATCCCACACTATCTCTCCACTCTCCCACACTATCTCTCCACTCTCCCACATTATCTCTCCACTATCCCACACTATCTCTCCACTCTCCCACACTATCTCTCCACTCTCCCACACTATCTCTCCACTCTCCCACACTATCTCTCCACTATCTCTCCACTATCCCACACTATCTCTCCACTCTCCCACACTATCTCTCCACTCTCATACACTATCTCTCCACTCTCCCACACTATCCCTCCCACACTATTTCCCACACTATCTCTCCACTATCTCTCCACTATCCCACACTATCTCTCCACTATCTCTCCACTCTCCCACACTAACTCCACTCTCTTCCACACTATCGTTCCACACTATCTCTCCACTCTCGCACACTATCTCTCCACTCTCCCACACTATCTCACACATCTCTCCACTCTCCCTTACAATCTCTCCACTCTCCCACACACTATCTCTCCACTATCTCTCCACTATCTCTCCACTATCTCTACACTATCCCTCCACTATCTCTCCACTATCTCTCCACTCTCTCCACTATCTCTCCACTCTCCCACACTATCTCTCCACTCTCCCACACCATCTCTGCACTCTCCCACACTATCTCTCCACTATCTCTCCACAATCTCTCCACACTATCCCACACTATCTCTCCCACACTATCTCCCCACTATCTCTCAACTCTCCCACACTATCTCTCCACTCTCCACACACTATTCCACACTATCTCTCCACTCTCCCACACTATGTCTCCACTATCTCCCCACTATCTCTCCACTCTCCCACACTATCTCTCCACTCTCCCACACAATTTCTCCACTCTCCCACACTACCTCCCACACTATCTCTCCACTCTCCCACACTATCTCTCCACTCTCCCACACTATCTCCACACTCTCCCGAACTATCTCTCCACTATCTCTCCATTATTACACACTATCCCTCCACTCTCCCATACTATCTCTCCACACTCCCACACTATCTCTCCACTATCTCACACTGTCTCCCACACTGTCTCTCCACTCTCTCACACTATCTCCCCACTATCTCTCCACTATCTCTCCACTCTCCCACACTATCTCTCCACTAACTCACACACTATCTCTCCACTATCCGCACACTATCTCACCACTATCCCACACTATCTCTCCACTCTCCCACACTATCTCTCCACTCTCCCACACTATCTCTCCACTCTCCCACACTATCTCTCCACTATCTCTCCACTATCCCACACTATCTCTCCACTCTCCCACACTATCTCTCCACTCTCACACACTATCTCTCCACTCTCCCACAGTATCCCTCCCACACTATCTCCCACACTATCTCTCCACTATCCCACACTATCTCTCCACTATCTCTCCACTCTCCCACACTAACTCCACTCTCTTCCACACTATCCTTCCACACTATCTCTCCACTCTCGCACACTATCTCTCCACTCTCCCACACTATCTCACACATCTCTCCACTCTCCCTTACTTTCTCTCCACTCTCCCACACACTATCTCTCCACTATCTCTCCACTATCTCTCCACTATCTCTACACTATCCCTCCACTATCTCTCCACTATCTCTCCACTCTCTCCACTATCTCTCCACTCTCCCACACCATCTCTGCACTCTCCTTCACTATCTCTCCACTATTACACACTATCTCTCCACTATGTCTCCACTATCTCTTCACTATCTCTCCACTATCTCACACACTATCTCTCCACTATCCGCACACTATCTCACCACTATCCCACACTATCTCTCCACTCTCCCACACTATCTCTCCACTCTCCCACACTATCTCTCCACTATCCCACACTATCTCTCCACTCTCCCACACTATCTCTCCACTCTCCCACACTATCTCTCCACTCTCCCACACTATCTCTCCACTATCTCTCCACTATCCCACACTATCTCTCCACTCTCCCACACTATCTCTCCACTCTCATACACTATCTCTCCACTCTCCCACACTATCCCTCCCACACTATTTCCCACACTATCTCTCCACTATCTCTCCACTATCCCACACTATCTCTCCACTATCTCTCCACTCTCCCACACTAACTCCACTCTCTTCCACACAATTGTTCCACACTATCTCTCCACTCTCGCACACTATCTCTCCACTCTCCCACACTATCTCACACATCTCTCCACTCTCCCTTACTTTCTCTCCACTCTCCCACACACTATCTCTCCACTATCTCTCCACTATCTCTCCACTATCTCTCCACTATCTCTCCACTCTCCCACACTATCTCTCCACTCTCCCACACCATCTCTGCACTCTCCCACACTATCTCTCCACTATCCCTCCACACTTCCACACTATCTCTCCCACACTATCTCTCCACTATCTCTCCACACTATCCCACACTATCTCTCCCACACTATCTCCCCACTATCTCTCCACTCTCCCACACTATCTCTCCACTCTCCACACACTATTCCACACTATCTCTCCACTCTCCCACACTATGTCTCCACTATCTCCCCACTATCTCTCCACTCTCCCACACAATTTCTCCACTCTCCCACACTACCTCCCACACTATCTCTCCACTCTCCCACACTTTCTCTCCCACACTATCTCTCCACTATCCCACACAATCTCTCGACTCTCACACTCTAAATCTCCACTATCTCTCCACTCTCCCACACTATCTCTCCACTCTCCCACACTATCTCTCCACTATCTCTCCACTCTTCCACACTATCTCTCCACTCTCCCACACTATCTCCCACACTATCTCTCCACTATCACACACTATCTCTCCACTATGTCTCCACTATCTCTTCACTATCTCTCCACTATCCCACACTATCTCTCCACTATCTCTCCACTCTCCCACACTATCTCTCCACTCTCCCACACTCTCTCCACACTCCCACACTATCTCTCCCACTCTCTTACACTATCTCTCCACTCTCCCACACTATCTCCACACTCTCCCGAACTATCTCTCCACTATCTCTCCATTATTCCACACTATCCCTCCACTCTCCCATACTATCTCTCCACTATCTCACACTGTCTCCCACACTGTCTCTCCACTCTCTCACACTATCTACACATTATCTCTCCACTATCTCTCCACTCTCCCACACTATCTCTCCACTAACTCACACTATCTCTCCACTATCTCACACTATCTCTCCACTATCTCTCCCACACTATCTCCCCACTCTCAGACACTATCTCTCCACTCTCTCCACTATCTCTCCACTCCCACACTATCTCTCCACTATCCCACACTAACTCTCCACTATCTGTCCACTCTTCCACACTATCTCTCCACTATCTCTCCACAATCTCTCCACTCTCCCACACTATCTCTCCACTCTCCCACATTATCACTCCACTGATGCACACTATCTCTCCGCCCTTCCACTCTATCTCTCCACTATCTCTCCACTTTGTCACACTATCTCTCCACTCTCCCACACTATCTCTCCACTCTCCCACACTATCTCTCCACTATCTCTCCACTATCTCACACTATCTCTCCACTCTCCCACAGTATCTCTCCACTATCTCTTCACTCTCTCACACAATCTCTCCACTCTCCCACACTATCTCTCCACTATCTCTCCACTCTCCCACACTATCTCTCCACTATCTCTCCACTCTCCCCACTCTCCCTCCACTCTCACACACTATCTCTCCACTATCTCTCCACTTTCCCACACTATCTCTCCACTCTCACACTATCTCTCCACGCTCCCATACTATCTCTCCACTCTCCCACACTATCTCTCAACTATCTCTCCACTATCTCTCCACTATCTCCCACACGATCTCTCCACTCTATCCCACACTATCCCACCACTCTCCCACACTATCTCTCCACTCTCCCACACTATCTCTCCACTCTCCCACACTATCTCTCCACTCTCCCACACCATCTCACCACTATCTCTCCACTCTCTCCACTATCTCTCCACTCTCCCACACTATCTCTCCACTCTCCCACACTATCTCTCCACTCTCTCCACACTACCTCTCCACTATCTCTCCACTATCTATCCACACTACCCCACTATCTTCCACACTCTCTCTCCACTCTCCCACACTATCTCTCCACTCTCCCACACTATCTATCCACTATCTCTCCACACACTATCTCTCCACTCTCCCACACTATCTCTCCACTCTCCCACACACTCTCTCCACTCTCCCACACTATCTCTCCACTCTCCCACACTATCTCTCCACTCTCCCACACCATCTCTCCACTCTCCCACACTATCTCTCCACTATCTCTCCACACTCCCGCACTATCTCTCCACTCTCCCACACTATCTATCCACTATCTCTCCACTATCCCACACTATCTCTCCACTATCTCTCCACTCTCCACACTATCTCTCCACTCTCCCACACTCTCTCTCCACTCTCCCACAATATCTCTCCACAATCCCACACTATCTCCCACACTGTCTCCCCACACTATCTCCCCCACACTATCTCTCCACTATTCCACACTATCTCTCCACTGTCCCACACTATCTCTCCACTCTCCCACACTATCTCCCCACACTATCTCTCCACTATCTCTCCACTCTCCCACACTATCTCTCCACTCTCACACACTATCTTCCCACTCTCCCACACTCTCCCACACTATCTCTCTACTCTCCCACACTATCTCCCCACTCTCCCACACTATCTCTCCAGTATCTCACACTATCTCTCCAATGTCCCACACTATCTCTCCACTGTCCCACACTATCTCTCCACTTTCTCTCCACTATTACCAATATCCCACACAATCCCACACTATCTCTCCACTATCTCTCCACTATCTCCCACACTATCTCTCCACTCTCCCACACTATCCCACACTATCTCTCCACTCTTCCACACTATCCCACACTATCTCTCTTCTATCTCTCCACTATCTCCCACACTATCTCCCCACTCTTCCACACAATCTCCCACACAATCTCTCCACACTATCTCCCACACTATCTCTCCACTCACTCCCACAATATCTCTCCACTCTCCCACACTATCTCTCCACTATCTCTCCCACTGTCCCACACTATCTCTCCCCTCTCCCACACTATCTCTCCACTATCTCTGCACTATCCCACACCTTCTCTCCACACTCTCAACTCTCCCTCACTATCTCACACACTATCTATCCACTATCCCACACTATCTCTCCACTATCTCTCCACTCTCTCACACTATCTCTCTACTATCTCTCCACTCTCCCACACTATCTCTCCACTCTCCCACACTTTCTCTCCACTCTCCCACACTATCTCCACTCCCCCGCACTATCTCTCCACTCTCCCACACTATCCCACACTATCTATCCACTATCTCTCCACACACTATCTCTCCACTCTCCCACACTATCTCTCCACTCTCCCACACACTCTCTCCACTCTCCCACACTATCTCTCCACTCTCCCTCACTATCTCTCCACTCTCCCACACTATCTCTCCACTCACCCACACTATCTCTCCGCTCTCCCACACAGTCTCTCCACACTCCCACATTATCTCTCCACTCTCCCACACATTCTCTCCACTATCTCTTCACTATCTCTCCACTCTCCCACACTATCTCTCCACTTATCCACACTATCTCTCCACCCTCCCACACTATCTCTCCACTCTCCCACACTATCTCGTCACTATCTCTCCACTCTGTCACACTTTCTCTCCACTCTCCCACACTATCTCTCCACTCTCCCATACTATCTCTCCACCCTCCCACACTATCTCTCCCCTTTCCCACACTATCTCTCCACTCTCCCACACAATCTCTCCACACTTCCACACTATCTCTCCACTCTCCCACAATATCTCTCCACTCTCCCACGATAGTGTGGGATAGTGGAGAAATAGTGTGGAGAGTGGTGAGATAGTGTGGGGGAGTGAAGAGATAGTGGGGAGATAGTGTGGGAGAGTGGAGAGAGTGTGGGAGAGTGGAGAGATAGTGTGGATGAGTGGAGTGATTGTGTGGGAGAGTGGATATATAGTTTGGGAGAGTGGAGAGATAGTGTGGGAGAGTAGAGAGATAGTGTGGGAGAGTGTAGAGATAGTGTGGGAGACTGGAGAGATGGTGGAGAGATTGTGTGACAGAGTGGTGAGATAGTGGAGAGATAGTGTGGGAGTGGAGAGATGGTGTGGGAGTGTGGAGAGATTGTGTGGGTGAGTGGAGAGATAGTGTGGGAGAGTGGAGAGATAGAGGAGAAATAGTGTGATAGAGTGGAGAGATACTGGAGAGAAAGTGTGGGAGAGTGGAGAGATACAGGAGAGATACTGTGGAATAGTGGAGAGATAGTGTGGGAGAGTGGAGAGAAAGGGTGACAGAGTGGACAGATAGTGTGGAGGTAATGTGGAAGAGTGGAGAGATAGTGGAGAGATAGTGGAGAGATAGTGTGGGACAGTGGAGAGATAGTGGAGAGATAGTGTGGGTTGTGTGGAGAGATTGTGTGACAGAGTGGAGATATTGTGGAGAGATAGTGTGGGAGAGTGGAGAGATAGTGTGGGAGGGTGAAGAGATAGTGGAGAGATAGTGGAGAGATAGTGGAGAGATAGTGGAGAGATAGTGGAGAGATAGTGTGGGAGAGTGGAGAGATTGTGCAAGAGAGTGGAGAGATAGTGTGGGAGAGTGGAGAGATAGTGGAGAAATAGGGTGACAGAGTGGAGAGATAGTGTGGGAGAGTGGAGAGGTAGTGCGGGAGAGTGGAGAGATAGTGGAGATACAGTGTGACAGAGTGGAGAGATAGTGGAGAGATAGTGTGTGAGAGTGGAGAGATTGATTGGGAGTGTGGAGAGATATGGTGGGAGAGTGGAGAGAGAGTGTGGGAGAGTGGAGAGATGGTGCGGGAGAGTGGAGAGATAGTGGAGATATAGTGTGACAGAGTGGAGAGATAGTGTGGGAGAGTGATGAGATAGTGTGGGGGAGTGAAGTGATAGTGGAGAGATAGTGTGGGAGAGTGGAGAGATAGTGTGGGAGAGTGGTGAGATAGTGTGGATGAGTGGAGTGATTTTGTGGGAGAGTGGATATATAGTTTCGGAGAGTGGAGAGATAGTGTGGGAGAGTAGAGAGATAGTGTGGAAGAGTGTAGAGATGGTGGAGAGATAGTGTTACAGAGTGGTGAGATAGTGGAGAGATGGTGTGGAAGTGGAGAGATGGTGTGGGAGTGTGGAGAGATTGTGTGGGTGAGTGGAGAGATAGTGTGGGAGAGTGGAGAGTTAGTGTGGGAGATTGGAGAGATAGTGGGGAGATAGTGTGGGACAGTGGAGAGATAGTGTGCGAGAGTGGAGAGATAAAGTGGGAGAGTGGAGAGATAGTGGAGAGATAGTGGAGATAGTGGAGAGATTGTGGAGACATAGTGTGGGAGAGTGGAGAGATAGTGTGGGAGATAGTGTGGGAGATAGGGTGGGAGAGTGGAGAGATAGTGTGGGAGAGTGGAGAGATTGTGTGGGAGAGTGGAGAGATAGTGTGTGAGAGTGGAGAGATAGTGGAGAGATAGTGGAGATAGTGTGCAGAGATAGTGTGGGAGAGTGGAGAGATCGTGTGGGTGTGTGGAGAGATAGTGGAGAGATAGTGTGGGAGAGTGGAGAGATTGTGTGTGAGAGTGGAGAGATAGTGTGGGAGAGTGGAGAGATAGTTTGGGATAGTGGAGAGAGAGTGTGGGAGAGATTGTGTGGGAGAGTGGAGAGATAGTGGAGAGATAGTGTGGGAGAGTGGAGAGATAGTGAGAGAGATAGTGTGGAAGAGAGTGTATGAGTGTGGATAGATTGTGTGGGATAGTGGAGAGATAGTGGAGAGATAGTGTGGGAGAGTGGAGAGATAGTGTGGGAGATAGTGTGGGAGAGTGGAGAGATAGTGTGGGAGAGTGGAGAGATAGTATGGGAGAGTGGAGAGATAGTGTGTGAGAGTGGAGAGATAGTGGAGAGATAGTGGAGATAGTGTGGAGAGATAGTGTGGAAGAGTGGAGAGATAGTGTGGGTGTGTGGAGAGATAGTGAGAGAGATAGTGTGGAAGAGAGTGTATGAGTGTGGATAGATTGTGTGGGATAGTGGAGAGATAGTGGAGAGATAGTGTGGGAGAGTGGAGAGATAGTGTGGGAGATAGTGTGGGAGAGTGGAGAGATAGTGTGGGAGAGTGGAGAGATAGTATGGGAGAGTGGAGAGATAGTGTGTGAGAGTGGAGAGATAGTGGAGAGATAGTGGAGATAGTGTGGAGAGATAGTGTGGAAGAGTGGAGAGATAGTGTGGGTGTGTGGAGAGATAGTGGAGAGATAGTGTGGGAGAGTGGAGAGATAGTGTGTGAGAGTGGAGAGATAGTGTGGGAGAGTGGAGAGATAGTGTGGGATAGTGGAGAGATAGTGTGGGAGAGATAGTGTGGGAGACTGGAGAGATAGTGGAGCGATAGTGTGGGAGAGTGGAGAGATAGTGAGAGAGATAGTATGGAAGTGAGTGTGTGAGTGTGGATAGATTGTGTGGGTTAATGGAGAGATAGTGGAAAGATTGTGGAGCGATTGTGTGTGAGAGTGGAGGGATAGTGTGGGAAAGTGGAGAGATTGTGTGGGAGAGTGGAGAGATAGTGTGGGAGAGTGGTCAGATAGTGTTGGGGGAGTGAAGAGATAGTGGAGAGATTGTGTGCGAGAGTGGAGAGATAGTGGAGAGATAGCGAAGAGGTAGTGTGAGAGAGTGGAGAGATAGTGGAGAGACAGTGTGGGAGAGAGGAGAGATAGTGTGGGAGAGTGGAGAGATAGTGTGGGAGAGTGGAAAGATAGTGGAGAGATAGTGGAGAGGTAGTGTGGGAGCGTGGAGAGATAGTGGAGAGATAGTGTGGGAGAGTGGAGAGATAGTGTGGATGAGTGGAGAGATAGTGTGACAGTGTGGAGAGTTAGTGGCGAGATAGTGTGGGAGAGTGGAGAGATAGTCGGGGAGGGTGGAGAGAGAGTGTGAATGAGTGGAGTGATAGTGTGGGAGAGTGGAGAGATAGTGTGGGAGAGTGGAGAGATAGTGTGACAGTGTGGAGAGATAGTGTGGGAAAGAGTGTGGGAGAGTGGAGAGATAGTGTGGGAGGGTGGAGAGAGAGTGTGGATGAGTGGAGTGATAGTGTGGTAGAGTGGAGAGATAGTGTGGGAGAGTGGAGAAATAGTGGAGAGATAGTGGAGAGAAAGTGTGGGAGAGTGGAGAGATAGTGTAGGAGAGTGGTGAGATAGTGGAGAGATAGTGTGGGAGAGTGGAAAGAGAGTATGGATGAGTGGAGTGATAGTGTGGGAGAGTGGATATATCGTTTGGGAGCGTGGAGAGATAGTTTGGGAGAGTGGAGAGATAGTGTGAGAGAGTGAAGAGATAGTGTGGAGGAGTGGAGAGATTGTGTGACAGACTAGAGAGATGGTGGAGAGATTGTGTAGGAGAGTGGAGAGATAGTGTGGGAGAGTGGATAGATAGTGTGACAGAGTGGAGAGATAGTGGAGAGATAGTGTGGGAGAGTGGAGAGATAGTGTGGGAGGGTGGAGAGATAGTGTGCATGAGTGGAGTGATAGTGTGGGAGAGTGGAGAGATAGTGGAGAGATAGTGTGACAGAGTGGAGAGATAGTGGAGAGATAGTGGAGAGATAGTGTGGGAGAGTGGAGAGATAGTGTGGGAGAGTGGAGAGATAGTGTGACAGAGTGGAGAGATAGTGTGGGAGTGTAGAGAGATTGTGTGGGAGAGTGGAGAGATAGTGTGGGAGAGTGGAGAGATAGTGGAGAGATAGTGGAAAGGTAGTTTGGGAGCGTGGAGAGATAGTGGAGAGATAGTGTTGGAGAGTGGAGAGATAGTGTAAGAGAGTGGAGAGATAGTGTGACAGTGTGGAGAGATAGTGGCGAGATAGTGTGGGAGAGTGGAGAGATAGTGTGGGAGGGTGGAGAGAGAGTGTGGATGAGTGGAGTGATAGTGTGGGAGAGTGGAGAGATAGTGTGGGAGAGTGGAGAAACAGTGGAGAGATAGTGGAGAGAAAGTGTGGGAGAGTGGAGAGATAGTGTAGGAGAGTGGTGAGATAGTGGAGAGATAGTGTGGGAGAGTGGAGAGATAGTATGGATGAGTGGAGTGATAGTGTGGGAGAGTGGATATATCGTTTGGAAAAGTGGAGAGATAGTTTGGGAGAGTGGAGAGATAGTGTGAGAGAGTGAAGAGATAGTGTGGGGGAGTGGAGAGATTGTGTGACAGACTAGAGAGATGGTGGAGAGATTGTGAAGGAGAGTGGAGAGATAGTGTGAGAGATGGGAGAGATAGTGTGGGAGAGTGGAGAGATAGTGTGAGAGAGTTGAGAGATAGTGGAGAGATAGTGTGGGAGAGTGGAGAGATAGTATGGGAGGGTGGAGAGATAGTGTGGATGAGTGGAGTGATAGTGTGGGAGAGTGGAGAGATAGTGGAGAGAGAGTGTGACAGAGTGGAGAGATAGTGGAGAGATAGTGGAGAGATAGTGTGGGAGAGTGGAGAGATAGAGTGGGTGAGAGTGGAGAGATAGTGTGTGAGAGTGGAGAGATAGTGTGGGAGAGTGGATAGATAGTGTTGGAGAGTGGAGAGTTAGTGTGGGAGAGTGGAGAGATAGTGGGGAGATAGTGTGGGACAGTGGAGAGATAGTGTGCGAGAGTGGAGAGATAGTGTGGGAGAGTGGAGAGATAGTGGGGGAGAGTGGAGAGATAGTGTGGGAGAGTGGAGAGATAGTGGAGAGATAGTGGAAAGGTAGTGTGGGAGCGTGGAGAGATAGTGGAGAGATAGTGTTGGAGAGTGGAGAGATAGTGTAAGAGAGTGGAGAGATAGTGTGGGAGAGTGGATAGATAGTGTGGGAGAGTGGAGAGATAGTGTGACAGAGTGAAGAGATAGTGGAGAGATAGTGTGGGAGAGTGGAGAGATAGTGGAGAGTGGAGAGATAGTGTGAGAGAGTGAAGAGATAGTGTGGAGGAGTGGAGAGATTGTGTGACAGACTAGAGAGATGGTGGAGAGATTGTGTAGGAGAGTGGAGAGATAGTGTGGGAGAGTGGAGAGATTATCTCTCCACTATCCCACACTATCTCTTCACCATCCCACACTATCTCTTCACTCTCCCACACTATCCCACACTATCACTCCACTCTCCCACACTATCTCACACTATCTCTCCACTATCTCTCCCACACTATCTCTCCACTCTCCTACACTATTTCTCCACTCTCCCACACTGTCTCTCCACTATCATACACAGTCTCTCCACTATCTCTCCCACACTATCTCTCCACTATCTCTCTCCACACTATCTCTCCACTATCTCTCCACTATCTCTCCACTATCCCACACTATCTCTCCACTCTCCCACACTATCTCTCCCACACTCCCACACTATCCCACACTATCTCTCCCTCACTATCTCACACTATCTCACACACTATCCAACACTATCTCACACACTATCTCACACTATCTCACACTATCCCACACTATCCCACACTATCTCTCCACTATCACACTCTCCACACTATCTCCACTATCTCACACACACTATCTCACCACCACTATCTCTCCACTATCCCACACTATCCCACACTATTTCACACTATCTCTCCACACACTATCTCTCCCACACTATCTCCACTCTATCTCTCCACTATCCCACACTATCCCTCCACTCTCCCACACTATCTCTCCACTCTCCAACACTATCTCTCCCACACTATCTCTCCACACACCCACACTATCTCTCCACTATCTCTCCACTATCACACACTATCTCTCCACTCTCCCACACCATCTCTCCACCCTCCCACACTATCACACTCTCCCACACTATCTCTCCACTGTCCCACACTATCTCTCCACTATCTCCCACACTATCTCCACACTATCTCTACACTATCTCTCCACTCCATCTCTCTCCACTATCTCTCCACTTCACTCTCCCACACTAGTGATAGTGTGTGAGATAGTGTGTGTTATAATCACAATAGGCTCAGATGTGCCTAAAATGAGAGAAAATGTGCACAGTCAGAATTCCGTCAGCCAGATTCAAATATTGATGCCGATCTGATGTGTGCCTCAAACGGTGATCTGTAAATTGGATCTGGAGCGCGTTGATGTCGCCTATCAGCAGCAAGTTGAATCATAAAATGCCATGAAGATTTGACGACGCTATGGCGGTTTGACTGGCAGGAGGTACAGCAGCCACTATAGTCTTAGGAGTACAAAAACTTAGGAAGAAGAATTGGAGAGGGAGATGGTTCCCAGCCTCTACATACCCCTAGAGCCGAGGTCCAGGTTGGTGGTACACCACCACAGAGTCCCCAACCACGAAGAGTCTCAAAACAAACCCTCCAAGGGGCTACACCAAATGAAATGTAACACTACACGAAGTAGCGTTACTATTTTCACTATTTAATATTTATCCGCGTCCCTTGGGCTTGAAATCTTGAGCTCTTGGTCTTGGTTCTTCAAGATATATTCTTCTTGAGTTGATGGGGGCTTGCTGCACACACCTGCGACACGATGGACACTTCACACTTGACAAAATAGAAAAACACATGCGACACGCAAACGACGACTTGACATGCGAGTTGTAAAAACTCACTAATGTCTTGACCGACACACACCACATTGTGAGACACCATTCAAACACACACACAAGCACTAGATAGCAATGACATAGACTCACAAGTCATTCCATGCCATGCATGCACACACACAAACACGGACGACAAGCCGAGTGCAAGCCATAGGGTTGCACCAACAAACTCCCCCTCGGATTGTTGGCCTTAGAATCTGCTCCCCTTAGTTCAGAGCCATCCCAGCAAGCTTGCAACACTTCCAATGCTGCTGCTCAACCAGCCTCTTGGTCATCATATCAGCAGGCTGCGCCGTCGTCTTCACGTAGTGCAACTCCACTTCACCCGCGGTTACCATGCTCCTCACCCAATGCCACTTCACCTTCATGTGCTTGGTAAGGCCATGAAGAACGGGGTTCTTAGCCAATGCAATAGCACCCTGGCTATCACAGTAGAGGGGGGTAGGTCCTTGCTGCTCCTCCCCCAATTCAGCTAGCAAACGCCGCTGCCACACAACCTCTCTTATGGCACGGAAGAGTGCCATGTACTCGGACTCCACCGAGCTCAATGCTTGGTCCACTTGTTTCTTGCTCTCCCAAGCTGTTGGTCCTCCACCAACACAGCAGATGAAGCCTCCCACACTTGTCATGTCCTCTGGTTCTGATGCCCAAGATGCATCAGAGAAGGCGGTGAGAAAGAGCCTCCCGGGTTCGACTCCATCCGCACCCTTTTGACGCCTTTGTGCCGCCGCGGAGTATTGCAGTCCAACAGTTGCTGTTTGGCCAAGGTACTTGGCCACCCTCTCTCCAGCTGCTACCTGCTCTTCATAAGGGCATTGGACAACCCTAGCTAGCTGCCCGGTAGCAAAGGCTGCATCCGGCCTTGTGTGAACGACCGCATACATGAGGCTGCCCACCAAGGAATGAAAACGGCGCCTCTCCTCTTCACCAACACTTTCCTCCGCTGGTCCTTTCACACACTTGAACCCTGAGGGTAGAGGAGTAGCCACATGACCTTCACTCTTCCCAAAGTTTGCAGCCAAGGCCTCCAAGTACTTCTTTTGATGCACTCGCATCCACCGCTTCTCCACATCTCGCTCAATGTGAAGACCAAGGTAGTAGTTGACGTCACCAAGGGTCTTGCACTTGAACTTGTCTTGAAGCTTCAGCATCACCTCCTTCACAAGGTCAGAGGAGGGTGAGAATATGAGGATGTCATCCACATAAACCACCATGAAGCTCCTCTGCTCCCCCTCGCCAAGCATGAACAATGATTGATCGGCCGTTGAGGGAGTGAAACCGATCGCCTCCAAGACTTCCCGCAGCTTGATGTACCATTGCCTAGGGGCTTGCTTGAGGCCATAGAGTGCTTTCTTCAACTTCCACACTCTGCCACTCCCATCATTGTACCCCTCTGGCTGCTCCATGTAGGTCTCTTCCTCCAAAACGCCGTTGAGGAAGGCCGTTACGATATCCATTTGCTTCACCACCCATCCTTTGATGGCCGCCGCGGCGAAGAGGGTTCGAAGGGTTGTACCCTTCACCACAGGAGCATATACTTCATTGTAGTCCTTCTTCTCCTGCTGCTGGTACCCCTTGGCTACAAGTCTGCTCTTGTAGTGCTCAATGTTGCCGTCGGCGTCCGTCTTGCGCTTGAAGAGCCACTTGGAAGAGATCGCCTTACGCCCCGGAGGTAGGTTCACCAAGTCAAACGTGTCGTTCTCGATGATGCTCCCCATCTCTTCATCTGAGGCCTTCTTCCACTCCTTCCCATTGGGGCCCTCCCAAGCCTCCTTGGGATTTGTAGGCTCTCCCGGTATCTCCACCGGAGAGAAGAAGGCAAAAGCGCACTCCTCGCTTTCATCTTCCGCTTCATCGCCTAGCATGAGAGCCGAACCGGTCAAGGTTGAGTTGGCTGCTCCTCCAAGCCGTTCATAGCTCAACCTATTGGGGGGCTGAGTCTTCCTTCTCCCCCTTCCTTCCTCTTCTACTGCAGGGACTTGGATGCTCTCATGGCGTTGCTGCAAATCTGCTCGGTTCCCGCGAGCACTTGTAGCACGAGGCGGAAGTGACGGTGTACGCTCATCACCTTGCTGCACCTCCTCCTCCTCTTCTCCCCCATTCATTTGAGGAGATTGCCTTGTGATAGTGCTGCTGCTACTCAGCTCCAAGGGCAGCTCCACATGCTCCAAGCCGGTACTCTTCACCTCTCCAAGCCGCACACCAATCTTCGCTTGGTTCTCCGCCTTCCACTCCTTGTACGGTAAGTTCTCCATGAACTTGCAATCTCTGCTCACCAGGAACTTCTTGGTAAATGGGTCCCAAAGAAGCCATCCCTTGCTGTTTTGAGCCATGCCCAAGTGCACGGCCCATGTTGCCTTGGCATCAAGCTTGTTGTGCCGAAGTTTCTTAGGCACAAGTGCCATGCACATGCACCCGAACACCCGAAGCATATCCACCTTCGGCTTCCTTCCAATCCACTCCACATAGGGCACCCATTTGTCTTCTCCCACGTGAGTCAAGGCTCTGTTCTTGGCCACACAAGCATGCCGCACCGCATCCGGCCAAAAGTAATTGGGTAGACCGGCTTCAATGAGAAGTCCCCGAGCCGTCTCCGTGAGTGTCCGATTCGCACGCTCGGCAATGCCGTTCATTGCAGGAGAGTAGGGCATGGTAAGAGAGTGCCTTATGCCCTGCTTCTTCAGCCAAGGTGAGAAGTCCTTGCTCAGGAACTCTCCCCCACGGTCAGTGCGAATCGCCTTCACAAGCCGGTCTTGTTGCCGCTCCACCATCGGCAACCAATCGGTCTTCACCGTTTCAGCCACGTCACTCTTCTTGGGCAGCACATATACCCAAGTCATGCGAGTGTAGACGTCCACAATGGTGAGGAAGTACTCAGCTCCAGCAGCTCCAAGCTTCAAGGGGCTCACCACATCCATCACCACCTCATCAAGTGGTGCCTTCGCCGTTGTCTCCGAGCTATGGAACGGGTAGCGGGTGAACTTGGCTTGCATGCATGTTGGACAGCCAAGCACCTCATTGGGCTCCCCCTTGACACGTATCCCACTGACCATCTCTTGCTTAACAATCTGCTGCAAAATGGGCAATGCCACATGCCCCATTAGCTGATGCAAGGTCAGCCAATCACACTCTCCCGTAGCGGAGGTCGGGTTGGAGAAAGCGGCACTCGCAATTGTGCCCCACAAGCTCTGTCCTTTCTCCTTCGCCGCTGCTGCTTTGCTGATCTTATGATTCTCCTCCTCATTTCCACCACCTTTGGCTGCTGCACCACTCTCCTTGGATTCACATGCCTTGCTGGTCTCTCCAAGATTGCACTCGTTCGAGTCACTCTTGGTGTCACTTTGCTTTCCGTGATCACCGCCACCAACCGCTTCACTCTTGGTGCTGATGCTTGCTGCCACTTGCCTCTCCTTAGGCATGGGGACCACTGGGATTTGCCACATTTCATTGTAGATGTCCCTGTCCTCATGAAGGTCCCAAAGCTTCCGCTCACCAAGCCGCGCGGTATAGGTTTTGGATCCCTTGGAAGATGTGTCCATGCCGGCCTTTTGCAAACGCCGCACAGAAATCAGGTTGGCTGCAAGGTTGGGCACCCAAAGCACGTTCTTGAGGCCCACCATCTTCCCATCAGCACCCTTGAACATGGCCTTGCCCATGCCTTTCACCTCTGCTCGCTGCCCCAAAGCCGATGTGACATGCTTGACCGGCGACGGTTCGAGTTCGGTGAGCAAGTCCGCACGAGGTGTCATGCTATAGGTGGCGCCGCTATCGATCACCCAAAAGTCCAGAGAGTGAAGGGTGACCTTTCCCACAGTAGCTGGCTCCTCAAAGCCTTCCACACCTCCTGCTGCAGCTGCCGCTTGCGTGGAGACAAAGAAGAATTGGCCCGGGTATCGATCTTCACTCGAGTCCTTGTCGTAGTCTCCAACTTTCATGCTTGCCGCTTCGCTTCCACGACCACCACGGCCTCCACGACCTCTGCCTCTTCCTCCCCTTGCTCCTCTTCCCTCTTGGCCTTGAGAAGGGGTCCATCCATCAGGCAATCTGAAGCAATCTCTCCACATGTGGCCGGTCTTGTGGCAAAAGTGGCATTCGCCATCAAATCGACCGCGCCCACGCCCGTAGCCATTGTTGTTGTTGTTGCTGCCATATCCTCCATTACCACGGCCTCCATTGAAGTTACTGCTGCCAAATCTTCCTCCTCGCCCTCTGCCCCTTCCACGGCCGTGCCCACGGCCCATGCTTGCAACTCCGGCACCATCGGTACCCGCCAATTCACGACGACGGAAATCTTCTTGTAAGATTTCCCGCTTCACATCATCGAGCGAGAGGCGGGGCAGATCTCGATTTAGGTTGATGATGAGCGAGGACCATGAGTCCGGAAGCAAGGCCAGCAGCTTGGTCTTCTTTTGAAGGTCACTGTAGTTCAGGTCAGCTCCTTCAAGCCGTGTCAACAAGTCGAAGAATTTCTGCACTCCGTCCTCCACCGGTTCGCCTTCGTCAATTCGAAGGGCCGCCATTTGCCGCTCCAAAACCACAGCCACCGCCGCTGTTGCAGGAGCGTGTACACCCTTGAGAGCAGCCCATGCCTTTGGTCCCTTTGCTGGTTCACGCTGAAAAGGCTTGATGTGACGGATTTGGCTGCTCCCCAACGCTTGCCCAAGTAGAAGATAGCCTTGTGCGCTCTTCCGCACCCACGGGCTCTTCTCCGGGTCGTTCTCGGGGCGCTTCTCCGTTCCTTCCATCACCTCCAGCAGATCATAGTGGTCAAAGATGTTCTCCATCTTGAAGGACCACTCAGCAAAGTTGTCACCGTTGAACTTGTCAAGGCCAAACACTCTAGGCTCATCCCTAGAGGGGCCAAGGCTAGGTTGCACGGGAGCCATGGGTGGATCTTGGTGTTGACCTTGTGCTTGGGCGTCTTCTCTGCCTCCAGCACCTCTGCCACCCCCTTCCTCAGGTCTAGGCATGGTCGAGACAGCTCCAAGGGGCTCTGATACCACTTGTTATAATCACAATAGGCTCAGATGTGCCTAAAATGAGAGAAAATGTGCACAGTCAGAATTCCGTCAGTCAGATTCAAATATTGATGCCGATCTGATGTGTGCCTCAAACGGTGATCTGTAAATTGGATCTGGAGCGCGTTGATGTCGCCTATCAGCAGCAAGTTGAATCATAAAATGCCATGAAGATTTGACGACGCTATGGCGGTTTGACTGGCAGGAGGTACAGCAGCCACTATAGTCTTAGGAGTACAAAAACTTAGGAAGAAGAATTGGAGAGGGAGATGGTTCCCAGCCTCTACATACCCCTAGAGCCGAGGTCCAGGTTGGTGGTACACCACCACAGAGTCCCCAACCACGAAGAGTCTCAAAACAAACCCTCCAAGGGGCTACACCAAGTGAAATGTAACACTACACGAAGTAGCGTTACTATATTCACTATTTAATATTTATCCGCGTCCCTTGGGCTTGAAATCTTGAGCTCTTGGTCTTGGTTCTTCAAGATATATTCTTCTTGAGTTGATGGGGGCTTGCTGCACACACCTGCGACGCGATGGACACTTCACACTTGACAAAATAGAAAAACACATGCGACACGCAAACGACGACTTGACATGCGAGTTGTAAAAACTCACTAATGTCTTGACCGACACACACCACATTGTGAGACACCATTCAAACACACACACAAGCACTAGATAGCAATGACATAGACTCACAAGTCATTCCATGCCATGCATGCACACACACAAACACGGACGACAAGCCGAGTGCAAGCCATAGGGTTGCACCAACAGTGTGGAGATAGTGGGGAGAGATAGTGGAAAGATAGTGTGGGAGAGTGGAAAGGGTGGAGAGATAGTGTGGGAGATAGTGTGAGACTGGAGAGATAGTGTGCGAGATAGTGTGGGAGAGTGGAGAGATAGTGGAGAGATAGTGTGTGAGATAGTGTGATAGAGATAGTGTGGAGATAGTGTGGAGAGATAGTGTGGGAGTGTGGGAGAGATAGTGGAGAGATAGAGTGATAGTGTGAGATAGTGTTGAGAGATAGTGTGGGACAGTAGAGAGATAGTGGAGAGATAGTGTGGGATAGTGGAGAGATAGTGTGGGACAGTGATAATAGACAGATTGTGTGGGAGATAGTGTAGGAGAGATAGTGGAGAGATAGTGTGGAGACATAGTGTGTGAGAGTGTGGATAGTGGAGAGATAGTGTGGGAGATAGTGTGGGATAGTGGAGAGATGGTGTGGATAGTGTGAGAGATAGTGTGGGATAGTGTGATAGTGTGGGTGTGTGGAGATAGTGTGGGATAGTGGAGAGATAGTGGAGAGATAGTGTGGGAGAGTGTGGGATAGTGTGATAGTGGAGAGATAGTGTGAGAGATTGTGTGTGAGATAGTGTGTGTACTATCTCTCCAGTATCTCTCCACTATCACAATCCCACACAATCTCTCCACTATCTCTCCACTATCTCACACTATCTCTCCACTCTCCACTATCCCACACTATCTCTCCACTCTCCCACACTATCTCTCCACACCATCTCTACTCTCCCACACTATCTCTCCCACACTATCTCTCCACACACTATCACACTATCTCATACTGTCCCACACTCTCACACTATCACACACACTATCGCACTATCTCTCCACACTATCTCTCCACTCTCCCACACTATCTTTCCACTCTCCCACACTCTCTCTCCCACACTATCTCTCCACTCTCCCACACCATCTCTCCACTCACCCACACTATCTCTCCACGATCTCTCCACTCTCCCACACTGTCTCTCCACTATCTCCCACACTATCTCTCCACTCTCCCACACTATCTCTCATCTATCTCACACACTATCTCTCCACTATCTCTCCACTATCCCACACTATCTCTCCACTATCCCACACCATCTCTCCTACACTATCTCTCCACTATCTCACACTATCTCTCCACTATCTCTCCACTCTCCCACACTATCTCTCCACTATCTCTCCACTATCTCTCCCACACTATTTCTCCACTCTCCCACACTATCACACTATCTCACACACTATCCCACACTATCTCTCCCACACTATCTCTCCACTATCCCATACTATCTCTCCACTGTCTCGCCACTCTCCACACACTATCTCCACTATCTCCACACTATCTCTCCACTATCCCACACTTTCTCTCCACTATCTCCACTCTTCCACACTATCTCCCACACCATCTCTCCACTCTCCCACACTATCTCTCCACTCTCCCACACTATCTCTCCCATTCTATCTCTCCACTCTCCCAAACTATCTCTCCACCATCCCACACTATCTCTTCACTCTTCCACACTATCCCACACTATCACTCACCTCTCCCACACTATCTCACACTATCTCTCCACTATCTCTCCCACACTATCTCTCCACTCTCCTACACTATCTCTCCACTCTCCCACACTATTTCTCCACTCTCCCACACTGTCTCTCCACTATCATACACAATCTCTCCACTATCTCTCCCACACTATCTCTCCACTATCTCTCTCCACACTATCTCTCCACTATCTCTCCACTATCTCTCCACTATCCCACACTATCTCTCCACTCTCCCACACTATCTCTCCCACACTCCCACACTATCCCACACTATCTCTCCCTCACTATCTCACACTATCTCACACTATCCCACACTATCCCACACTATCTCTCCACTATCACACTCTCCACACTATCTCCACTATCTCACACACACTATCTCACCACCACTATCTCTCCACTATCCCACACTATCCCACACTATTTCACACTATCTCTCCACACACTATCTCTCCCACACTATCTCCACTCTATCTCTCCACTATCCCACACTATCCCTCCACTCTCCCACACTATCTCTCCACTCTCCAACACTATCTCTCCCACACTATCTCTCCACACACCCACACTATCTCTCCACTATCTCTCCACTATCACACACTATCTCTCCACTCTCCCACACTATCTCTCCACCCTCCCACACTATCACACTCTCCCACACTATCTCTCCACTGTCCCACACTATCTCTCCACTATCTCCCACACTATCTCCACACTATCTCTACACTATCTCTCCACTCCATCTCTCTCCACTATCTCTCCACTTCACTCTCCCACACTAGTGATAGTGTGTGAGATAGTGTGGAGATAGTGGGGAGAGATAGTGGAAAGATAGTGTGGGAGAGTGGAAAGGGTGGAGAGATAGTGTGGGAGATAGTGTGAGACTGGAGAGATAGTGTGCGAGATAGTGTGGGAGAGTGGAGAGATAGTGGAGAGATAGTGTGTGAGATAGTGTGATAAAGATAGTGTGGAGATAGTGTGGAGAGATAGTGTGGGAGTGTGGGAGAGATAGTGGAGAGATAGAGTGATAGTGTGAGATAGTGTGGAGAGATAGTGTGGGAGAGATAGTGTGGGAGAGTGGAGAGATAGTGGAGAGATAGTGTGTGTGATGGTGTGGGAGAGTGGAGAGATAGTGTGGGACAGTGGAGAGATAGTGGAGAGATAGTGTGGGATAGTGGAGAGATAGTGTGGGACAGTGATAATAGACAGATAGTGTGGGAGATAGTGTGAGATAGTGTGGGAGAGATAGTGGAGAGATAGTGTGGAGACATAGTGTGTGAGAGTGTGGATAGTGGAGAGATAGTGTGGGAGATAGTGTGGGATAGTGGAGAGATGGTGTGGATAGTGTGAGAGATAGTGTGGGATAGTGTGATAGTGTGGGTGTGTGGAGATAGTGTGGGATAGTGGAGAGATAGTGGAGAGATAGTGTGGGAGAGTGTGGGATAGTGTGATAGTGGAGAGATAGTGTGAGAGATTGTGTGTGAGATAGTGTGTGTACTATCTCTCCAGTATCTCTTCACTATCACTATCCCACACTATCTCTCCACTATCTCTCCACTATCTCACACTATCTCTCCACTCTCCACTATCCCACACTATCTCTCCACTCTCCCACACTATCTCTCCACACCATCTCTACTCTCCCACACTATCTCTCCCACACTATCTCTCCACACACTATCACACTATCTCATACTGTCCCACACTCTCACACTATCACACACACTATCGCACTATCTCTCCACACTATCTCTCCACTCTCCCACACTATCTCTCCACTCACCCACACTATCTCTCCACACTATCTTTCCACTCTCCCACACTCTCTCTCCCACACTATCTCTCCACTATCTCTCCACTCTCCCACACTATCTCTCCACTATCTCCCACACTAACTCTCCACTCTCCCACACTATCTCTCATCTATCTCACGCACTATCTCTCCACTATCTCTCCACTATCCCACACTATCTCTCCACTATCCCACACCATCTCTCCCACACTATCTCTCCACTATCCCACACTAGCTCTCCCTTCTCCCACACTATCTCTCCACTATCTCTCCACTCCCTCACACAATCTCTCCACTTTCCCACACTATCTCTCCACTCTTCCACACTATATCTCCACTATCTCTCCACTCTCCCACACTATCTCTCCACTCTCCCACACTATCTCTCCACATTCCCACACTATCTCTCCACTCTCCCACACTATCTCTCCACCCTCCCACACTGTCTCTCTACTCTCTCTCCACTCTGTCTCACTATCTCTCCACTCTCCCACACTATCTCTCCACTCACCCACACTATCTCTCCACACTCCCACACCATCTCTCCACTCCCACACTATCTCTTCACTATCTCACCACTCTGTCACACTATCTCTCCACCATCTCGCCACTCTCCCACACTATCTCTACACTCTCCCATACTGTCTCTCCACTATCCCACACTATCTCTCCACTTTCCACACTATGTCTCCACTCTCCCACACTTTCTCTCCACTATCTCTCCACTCTGTCACACTATCTCTCCACAATTTCTCCACTCTCCCACTCTATCTGTCCACTCCCCCGCACAATCTCTCCACTCTCCCACACTATCGCTCCACTATCTATCCACTATCTCTCCACTCTCCCACACTATCTCTCGACTCTCCCAAACGATCTCCCCACTCTCCCGCACAATTTCTCCACTCTTCCACACTATCTCTCCACAATATCTCCCCTCTCCCACACTATCTCTCAACTATCTCTCCACCATATCTCCCCTCTTCCACACTATCTCACCACTCTCCCACACTATCTCTCCACTCTCCCACACCATCTCCCCACTATCTCTCCACTATCTCTCCACTCTCCCACACTATCTCTCCACTCTCCCACACAATCACTCCACTCATCCACACTATCTCTTCACCCTCCCACACTATCTCTCCACTCTCCCACACCATCTTGCCACAATCTCTCCACTCTGTCACAATTTCTCTCCACTCTCCCACACTATCTCTCCACTCTCCCACACTATCTCTCCACTCTCCCACACTATCTCTCCACTATCTCTCCACTCTTCCACACTATCTCTCCACTTTCTCTCCACTCTCCAACACAATCTCTCCACTCTGTCACACAATCGCTCCACACTCCCACACTATTTCTCCACACTCCCACACTATCTCTCTACTCTCCCACACTATCTCTCCACTATCTCTCCACTCCCTCACACTATCTCTCCACTCTCCCACACAATCTCTCCTCTATCTCTCCACTCTGTCACACAATCGCTCCACACTCCCACACTATCTCTCCACTCTCCCACACTATCTCTCCACTCTCCCACACTATCTCTCCACTCTCCCACACTATCTCTCCACTATCTCTCCACTCCCTCACCCTATCTCTCCACTCTTCCACACTATCTCTCCACTTTCTCTCCACTCTCCAACACAATCTCTCCACTCTGTCACACAATCGCTCCACACTCCCACACTATCTCTCCACACTCCCACACTATCTCTCTACTCTCCCACACTATCTCTCCACTATCTCTCCACTCCCTCACACTATCTCTCCACTCTCCCACACTATCTCTCCACTCTATCACACTACCTCTCCACTCCTTCACAATTTCTCTCCACTCTCCCACACTATCTCTCCACTCTCCCACACTTCCTCTCCACTATCTCTCCAATCTCCCACACTATC
>BQMB01000360.1:0-32689 GCA_027943415.1 Closterium sp. NIES-67 | reverse complement strand
AGCAAAGAGAAGCGAAGCGAAGCTAAAGCGAAGCTAAGCGAAGCAAGCGAAGCGAAGAGAAGCAAAGCGAAGCGAAGCGAAGCTTCGAGAAAGTGAAGAGAAGCGAAGCGAAAGGCAAGAAGCGAAGCGAAGCTAAGCGTAGCGAAGCAAAGCTAATGAAGCGAAGCAAAGCTAAGCGAAGCTAAGGGAAGCGAAGCGAAGCAAAGCGAAGCTAAGCGAAGCTAAGCGAAGGGAAGCTAAGCGAAGCTAAGCAAAGCGAAGCGAAGCTAAGCGAAACTAAGCGAAGGTAAGCAAAGCGAAGCGAAGCTCAGTGATGCGAAGCCAAGCGAAGCCAAGCGAAGCCAAGCAAAGCCAAGCGAAGCTAAGCAAAGCTAAGCAAGCAAGCGAAGCGAAGCTAAGCGAAGCGAAGTAAGCAAGCGAGCGAAGGAAAGAGAAGCGAAGAGAAGCGAAGCGATGCTAAGCAGCGATGCGAAGCTAAGCGAAGCAAGCGAAGCTAAGTGAAGCAAGCGAAGCTAAGCAAAGGAACTAAAGCTAAGCAAGCGAAGCGAAGCTAAGCAAAGCTAAGCCGAAGCGAAGGCGAAGCGAAGCGGAGAAGCAAAGAGCAGCGAAGCGAAGCTAAGCGAAAGCGAGCGAAGCTAAGCAAAGCGAAGCGAAGCGAAGAGAAGCAAAGCGAAAGGAAGCTAAGCGAAGCCAAGCAGAAGCCAAGCGAAGCTAAGTGAAGCGAAGCGAAGCTAAGTGAAGCTAAGCAAAGCTAGAAGCGAAGAGTAAGGGAAGCAAGAGCGAAGCTAAGCGAGGGAACGAAGCTAAGCGAAGTGAAGCAAAGCCAAGCGAAGCGAAGCAAAGCTTAAACGAAGCAAGCGAATCGAAGCTTAAAGACGAAGCTAAGCGAAAGCTAAGCGAAGCGAAGCAAAGCTAAGCGAAGCAAGACGAAGCTAAGCGAAGTGAAGCAAAGCAAGCGAAGCTAAGGGAAGCGAAGCGAAGCTAAGCAAGCTAAGCGAAGCGAAGTTAAGCGAGAAGCGAAGAGAAGCGAAGGGAAGCTAAGAGAAGCAAAGCGAACCTAAGCGAAGCGAAGCAGAAGCTAAGCGAAGCCAAGCAAAGCGAAGCCAAGCGAAGCGAAGCTAAGATAAGCGAAGCCAAGCGAGGCCAAGCGAAGCCAAGCGAAGCTAAGCGAAGCTAAGCAATAGAAGCGAAGCTAAGCAAAGCAAGCGAAGCTAATCAAAGTGAAGCGAAGCGAAGAGAAGCGAAGCGAAGCGAGCGAAGAGAAGCGATGTGAAGCGAAGCGAAGCTAGCAAAGCTAAGAGAAGCGAAGGAAGCTAAGCGAACTAAGCGAAGTGTTGTGTGATGTCATCATATGCTATCACATTCTGTCTGCCTCCCATCCCATGTTTTTTCAACTTGCATGTGTGGTTTGAATGTGCAAGCATTTGTGTGTGGTGTGTTCTGGAGTTTGGGAATGTGTTTTGTGTTATTCTGTCTGAGCAGGTATTTGTGATAATAGATCTTGAGAAGATCTTTCCGACGCAACAAGAATCGCTTCAATCGGAGCAAGAACGCGAAAGCTATGAAGATTCAAAGTTCATGAGCTTGCGTTACAATTGCGGCGGTTACTAAGTGAAGTTGTGGGGTGACTTTATATGGAGTTGGGACCTTTGGGGTTGGGGAAACTTGTCACTCTACTGTAACAGCTGCAAATTGGTTGGGAACAACCAAGCTAGGTTGGCAAGGGTGGCCAACTTGGATGGATTGGTTGGGAAGGGACAAATGTCAAAGTTGGGGTTCCTATAGGGAGGGAATCTTTGTGCTTATGGGGTTTCCTTGGTTGGGGACTCTCTTGGGACCTTCCCTCTCATCCCTCTCTTCTATCCCAACCTTTCTCTTGCTCCTTCTAATTCCTTGTGAGATTCTTGAACTTTGATTGAACCTTTGAGATTGAGTTAAGTTCTCCTCCTACAGCTTACCCCCTAGTGCGTCGAAAGCCATAGCGTCGCGAATACTTCATCAATCAACGTGATTCAAATTGGGAACGGTAGCTGAGATTAAGAGCTACAACATATCCAAGTTTCGCGACATTCCAACGGCTAGTTTTTCGTCGACGTCGTTTCTTGTGAAGACGACTTTTCTGTCCAGAATTTCGGATTTATATTTTGAGTAATTCTAGCTCCTAAGTTCACCTAGACTCCGTCCTTAATTCTAACAAGTGGTATCAGAGCCATATTAAGGACATTGAGAGGAGTCTACAGAAGTGTGAAGACCCTTCTAGACCCACCATGGCCTGTGGGTGTGCCTAAGTGGTGTTCTAAAGGTTGGATGTGTCTTCCGCTAAGGGGAAACTCTGCCGAAATTTCGTGGACGCCGACACTTGTGAAAATATCGAGGGAGCTGAGTGTGGACAGCAAAGGGGAGCTGAAATTCGTCATTTCTCAAGGAGAAGATGAATGAGAGAGGAGGAGATGCTAATGGAAGAGGAGCTGTACCTGAGAAGACAAGTGAGCCGCCGCCATCAAAAGTTGAAGCTTTGGATGGCTCCAACTATGAGGAATGGAGCGGACGGATGAGGAGTGCCTTCAAACGCTACAAGCTACTGAAGATTGCTGTTGGGGAAGAGAAGATGCCGGAAGAAGGCGAAGCACGTGAACGGTGGATTGAGAAAAGCGCGGTGCTTTTCGACCTCATTCTTCAATCGGTCAACAAGGAGATGTTCGAGCACATCAAGGATCTTGTGGAAGCGGATGATTCGGGTCCAAGGGCGTGGAAACTACTACGTGATGTGGTTCAGCCCAACACTCTCCTGATGGTGATCGTGCTCGAGAAGGAACTTGCTGCCATCTCCATGCGACCAGGGGACGATGTGAAGCCGGTCCTTGACAAGATCAAGGACACCTATGCAAGGATGGCAGCAGCGGGCAGCAGTGTATCTCAGCTGCAGCAGTGCACCAAGATCATCTCGGTGTTGGACAACTCTTGGGACAACCTCATCCCCACCCTCAACTCTCAACAAGATCAATGGACACCTGAGTGGCTAAGGCAGCAGATTCTGCAGGAGGACTTCCGCAGACGCCATGTGGGAGGCGGTGCTGCCACTAAGACTGCTGAGGGGTATGGAGCTGCAGGGCGCGGCAGAGGAAGAGGGGGTTGGAGAGGCCGAGGCCGTGGGAGGAGCTTTGGCAGAGGTAGAGGCCGAGGTGACTATAATGAGGGGCATGGGAGCTCTAGTGGCAGGGGGAGTACCAGAATGGAGGCACCTGCTGGTACTGCAAGAAGATAGGGCATCCTTGGTTCAAGTGCTTCAGCAGGCCGGAGGGATGGGCACCTCCAGGCATGAAGCCACCCAGTGGTGAACGCGCACAAGGTGGCGCTGTGCAAGGCTCAGGTGCACAAGGTGAAGGTGCACAAGGTAATGCCTATCCTGGTTGTTTCTTATGGTTGAGGATGTGCATGGGCATGAGGGTGATGTGGGATTTGTGGGAAAGGTTGTGATGCACCCTCTCACGCACTGGGTGATTGATTCGGGTTGCACCAGTCACATGACCCCACGGGCAGATTTGCTTGATGAGGTAAAACCCCCTGGGAAGATTAAGTATGTGGCAGCAGCGTCAGGTGCTTTGCTCCCCGTGATTGGTGTTGGGAATGCCAAGGTTAAGGGAGCTAATGGGGAGCTTGTGGGGCTTGGGAATGTTCTGCTGGTTAAAGGCTTGTCTGCTAACCTTCTCTCTGTGCGGCGCTGCAGAAGAGTAAGGCCGAAGTGACCTTTGGACCAACCAGCTGCCGTGCTAAGCTTGGGAAGAAGGTGCTGTGGAGTCTGGAAGAGGAGACCAGCTGCATCAAGGACCTGTGGCAGCTGCCCATCATCCCTTGGAATGGGAAGACTCCAACAGCAGCAACGGCAGCAGTGGCAAAGGCAACAGCAGGAGGAGATGCAACTGCACCAACTGATGGGGTGCTGGAAGCAGTCAAGAAAGTGCAGAAGCAGCAGACACATGGTGAGGTGCTTGCTGGTGTGGATGCGAGTGCGGCATGGGCTAAGGCTTCATCAAGGAGTGGAGAGGCCGATTGGGAGACATGGCATGAGAGGTTGTGTCATGTGAACTTCCCTATGCTGCAGAAGTTGGTGAAGAATGGGAGCCTGAAGGGCTTGGAGGTGAAAGGGGAAGTGAAGGAGATTGGGAGCTGCCCTACATGCTTGGAGACCAAGTTCTCCAAGTTCCCCTTCAACAGTGCAACTGGACCATCCAAGACCCCACTTGCACTTGTGCACATGGATGTGGTGGGGCCCACAAGAGCCCCTTCCCTTCAGGCAGCCGCTATTTCTTGACAATTGTGGATGACCACACTTGGGCAGTGTGGGTTTACCCTTTGAAGAGCAAGGGGGAGGTGGCAGCGGCTGTCCTTAAGGAGTGGATGCCGAGAGCTCAGAGGGAATGCGGACACAAGGTGAAGGTGATCCGTAGTGACAATGGTGGGGAGTTCATTGGAGCTGATTTTGAGGGGGAGTTGAAGAGGAAGGGGATCCAGCATCAACTGACAGTGCCCTACAACCCACAGCAGAATGGCGTGGCTGAGAGGTTCAACAGGACCCTGCAGGAGGGGGCACGCACTCTCCTTGGGCGTGCAGGGCTGCCTGATCCGTTTTGGGTGTCTGCACTGAGGCAGGTCGCCCTTGTGAAGAACAGGGTGCTGGCTACAGTTGGAGATAAGGAGTGGATCCCATACGTCAAGTGGTATGGGAGTGCTCCAGCTGTGAACATGCTGAGGGCATTTGGGTGCATGGTGGTGTTTCATGTGCCCTAAGGAGAAAAGGGGGAAGTTGGAGGCTTCTGGAAGATGGGGTGTGGCACTTGGGGATTGCAAAGGATCACAAGGGGTGGCTGCTATGGGACTTGACCACCCAGAAGTTGACAGTGTCAAGGGATGTGAAGTTTCTTGAGTCCCTGTACTACAAGGAATGGAAGCAGCAGCAACAGAAGCTTCCATCTACACCGCTCATTGTGGAGGCAGATGAGGTGCAGCAGCCTTCAAGACAGGTGGAGGTTGCAGTGTCAGAGGAGGAGATGTCTGGGTGACTGAGGAAGGGGGAGCAGCTGAAGTAGAGCAGCAGCAGCAGCAGCAGCATGAGTCTCCACCTCGAGTTCCACACCCGCCTGAGCGTCCTAGGAGGGATGTGCGCCTCCAGTGAGGCTGACCTATGGGGGAAGAGGCAAGCCGAATGTGGTGCAGGCTGGGAGTGTGGTTGAGCAGATTGAGGAAGATGAGATCGCTCACTGCTACTGGGCACCAATCCCTGAGCCCAAGATCGAGAAGAGGCCTTGAATGGACCAAATTGGGGGTTATGTGTGCTTGCTGGGAGGTGGTGCTGTGAGCTGGCGCAGCAAGAAGCAGAATGAGGTGGGATTGTCTTCATGTGAGACTGAGTACATGGCCTTACACCATGGGGCCAAGGAAGTGGTATGGCTGAGGCGTTTGTTGGAGGAGTTGGGAGTTGGTCAGGAGGAGCCGACAGTTGTGTTCTGTGACAATGAGTCTGCAGTGAAGCTGGCCAAGAATGCTTGTCTGCATGGGCTGACAAAACACATAAGGCCTAAGTGGCATTGGGTGAGGAGACTCCTTGATAAGGAGGTGCGGCTGGAGATAGTGAAGACCCATCAGCAGGCAGCAGATATTTTCACTAAGCGTCTGGCGGAGGCGGATCATTGGAAGGGCATGAAGCTTGCTGGGATGAGTGTGCATTGAGTATGCATGCTTGAGATGTGGTATGGTCGATGATGGTTGGCAGCCAGAGGGGGAGATTGTTGTGTGATGTCATCATATGCTATCACATTCTGTCTGCCTCCCATCCCATGTTTTTTCAACTTGCATGTGTGGTTTGAATGTGCAAGCATTTGTGTGTGGTGTGTTCTGGAGTTTGGGAATGTGTTTTGTGTTATTCTGTCTGAGCAGGTATTTGTGATAATAGATCTTGAGAAGATCTTTCCGACGCAACAAGAATCGCTTCAATCGGAGCAAGAACGCGAAAGCTATGAAGATTCAAAGTTCATGAGCTTGCGTTACAATTGCGGCGGTTACTAAGTGAAGTTGTGGGGTGACTTTATATGGAGTTGGGACCTTTGGGGTTGGGGAAACTTGTCACTCTACTGTAACAGCTGCAAATTGGTTGGGAACAACCAAGCTAGGTTGGCAAGGGTGGCCAACTTGGATGGATTGGTTGGGAAGGGACAAATGTCAAAGTTGGGGTTCCTATAGGGAGGGAATCTTTGTGCTTATGGGGTTTTCCTTGGTTGGGGACTCTCTTGGGACCTTCCCTCTCATCCCTCTCTTCCTATCCCAACCTTTCTCTTGCTCCTTCTAATTCCTTGTGAGATTCTTGAACTTTGATTGAACCTTTGAGATTGAGTTAAGTTCTCCTCCTACAGCTTACCCCCTAATGCGTCGAAAGCCATAGCGTCGCGAATACTTCATCAATCAACGTGATTCAAATTGGGAACGGTAGCTGAGATTAAGAGCTACAACATATCCAAGTTTCGCGACATTCCAACGGCTAGTTTTTCGTCGACGTCGTTTCTTGTAAAGACGACTTTTCTGTCCAGAATTTCGGATTTATATTTTGAGTAATTCTAGCTCCTAAGTTCACCTAGACTCCGTCCTTAATTCTAACACGAAGCTAAGCAAAGCGTAGCGAAGCTAAGAGAAGCGAAGCGAAGTGAAGCTAAGCAAAGCCAAGCAAAGCCAAGTGAAGCTAAGTGAAGCGAAGCGAAGCTAAGTGAAGCTAAGCAAAGAGAAGCGAAGCTAAGGGAAGCAAAGCGAAGCTAAGCGATGGGAATCGAAGCTAAGCGAAGTGAAGCAAAGCCAAGCGAAGCGAAGCAAAGCTAAACAAAGCAAAGCGAAGCGAAGTTAAGAGAAGCGAAGCGAAGCTAAGCGTAGCGAAGCAAAGCTAAGGGAAGCAAAGCGAAGCTAAGCGAAGTGAAGCAAAGCTAAGCGAAGCTAAGGGAAGCGAAGCGAAGCAAAGCAAAGCTAAGCGAAGCGAAGTTAAGAGAAGCGAAGAGAAGCGAAGGGAAGCTAAGAGAAGCAAAGCGAACCTAAGCGAAGCGAAGCAAAGCTAAGCGAAGCCAAGCAAAGCGAAGCCAAGCGAAGCGAAGCTAAGCGAGGCCAAGCGAGGCCAAGCGAAGCTAAGCGAAGCTAAGCGAAGCTAAGCAAATAGAAGCGAAGCTAAGCGAAGCTAGGCGAAGCTAAGGGAAGCAAAGCGAAGCTAAGTGAAGCAAAGGGAAGCTAAGCGAAGCTAAGAGAAGCTAAGCAAAGCCATGCAAAGCGAAGCCAAGCGAAGCGAAGCTAAGTGAAGCTTAGCAAAACTAAGCAAAGCTAAGCAAAGCGAAGCGAAGCTAAGCGAAGTGAAGCTAAGCGAAGCCAAGCGAAGCTAAGCGAATCTAAGCAAAGCGAAGCTAAGCGAAGCGAAGCTAAGCGAAGCGAAGCTAAGCGAAGCAAAGCTAAGCGATGCTAAGCAAAGCGAAGCGAAGCAAAGCGAGGCGAAGAGAAGCGAAGCAAAGCTAATCAAAGCGAAGCGAAGCTAAGCGAAGCGAAGCGAAGCTAAGCGAAGCTAATCAAAGGGAAGCGAAGCTAAGCGAAGCGAAGCGAAGAGAAGCGAAGAGAAGCGAAGCGAAGCGAAGCGAAGCGAAGCGAAGAGAAGCGATGTAAAGCGAAGCGAAGCTTAGCAAAGCTAAGAGAAGCGAAGCGAAGCTAAGCGAAGCTAAGGGATGCGAAGCGAAGCTAAGAGAAGCGAAGGGAAGCTAAGCAAAGCTATCAAAGCAAAGCGGAGCTAAGCAAAGCCAAGCAAAGCTAAGCGAAGCGAAGGTAAGCGATGCCAAACGAAGCCAAGCAAAGCTAAGGGAAGCTAAGCGAAGCTAAGCAAAGCGAAGGGAAGCTAAGCAAAGCCAAGCGAAGTTTAGCGAAGCTAAGCGAAGCCAAGCAAAGCTAAGCAAAGCCAAGCGAAGCGAAGCTAAGCGAAGCGAAGTTTAGCGAAGCTAAGCGAAGCGATGCTAAGCAAAGCGAAGCGAAGCAAAGCTTATCAAGGCGAAGCGAAGCTAAGCGAAGCGAAGCTAATCGATGCGAAGCGAAGCTAAGCGAAGCAAAGCTAAGCAAAGCTAAGCAGAAAGAAGCGAAGCTAAGCGAAGCTAAGCGAAGCTAATCGATGCGAAGCGAAGCTAAGCGAAGCAAATCTAAGCGAAGCGACGCGAAGCAAAGCGAAGCGAAGCGAAGCGAAGTGAAGCGAAGAGTGATGGAAATCGTGCAAATCTGGAGAGAACTAATTAGAGATTAAGTTTGACGATCTCAACAGAACATTGCCTGCAACTCAGGTAATTTCTAGAAATGAGCTTATATGCGTTGGAAAGGTCTTAATCTCTACTTTCCAGAATGGTAAAGCACGTTCATAACCAAGATCTGAGCCGCCGATTATGACGAAATCAGTGTGAGGGTATATTCTGGTAATTTGGCTAGGCAGCCATGAATCACCTAGTAAAAACGAGAAGGGAAGCAGTTCGATCTGGAAAAGTTGCAGTATGTGATTGTCAAGCACCACCAACCCTTGCCCCAGACCAAACCCCAAAACTCTCAAGTGCCACGACTGCAACATCAAAGATGTTGTAGTGGGTTTGAGGTTGTATGTGTTGGTAATGTAACGAGTTCAAACCTTGCCAACCAGCCCAATTCCTTTTGCCCAAAACCCAATAGCCCACAACCAGCTAGAGCAAACTACACCACAGAATAATACACATTTATCACTCCCCCTTGCTCGTGCTGGGTGTGGCTCAACACCATAGGGCAAAAGACTTCACACCACTCCCCCTTGTCCATGGGTTGGGGCCACCCAGAGCATGGAGTCCGCCAAGGAGAGGAGCACCAAGACGCCGGCATCTGCTGCGGGAACCCGGTCATCATGGGGCTGCATCCCGAGCAAGGTCATGCACACACCATGGCGCTCAAATGGAAGAGCCTTGGTAAGGATATCAGCAGCCTGACGGTTGGTGGGGCACCACTGCAAAATCACCTCTCCCGCAGCCACCATCTCCCAAATGAAATGCCACCGGACCTGCATGTGTTTGGTGCGGCCACGCAAGCATGCATTCTGTGCAAGGGCAATGGCAGACTGATTGTCCACAAACACAGTCACACCACCAGTATGAGCATGGCCAAACTCCCCAAACAAACGCCTCAGCCACACACCCTCCTGAATGCACTGACACAGACTTATGTACTCACTCTCAGTGGTAGAGAGTGCCACCACGGGCTGCCTCTTGCTCTGCTAAGAGATAGCTGCCCCATTCAGGCAAAACACATACCCACTGTGACTCTTGCGACTTGCGGAATCTCCAGCATAGTCGGCATCACTGAAGCCAACCAGCTGGACCTGAGATTGGGGCTGTGTTTGGAAGAAGATACCTGACTTGACACCACCTTTCAGGTACCTCAGCACTCTCTTAGCGGCCTGCAAGTGGAACATTTTAGGACAAGAGGCGACCTTAGATAGCTGTGAGACTGCGAATGCAATCTGCGGCTGTGTGGTAGTACAAGCATACATGAGGGATCCCACAATGCTTTGGTAGAGCTTGACCAGCTCAGCAAAGGTTCATCCTCATAGGCATGCACATCAAAGCCTGTCGGCAGAGGAGTACGCACGGGATTGGCCTCTGAAAGACCAAAGGACTGAAGCATGTTAAGAATGTACCTCTCTTGATGAATCAAGATACCACTCTCATCACGCTCAATTTGCATTCCCAAGTAGTACTTCACCTGCCCCAAGTCCTTCATGCGAAAACGTAAGGACAAGAAGTCTTTCACTCGATCTAACAAAACCTTACTAGAGCATAGGAGCAAAAGGTCATCCACATAGAGGAATAAGGAGATCCTCTCCTCATCTCTCACAAAGTGGTACAAGGCAGGGTCACACTCAGATCTCTCAAACCCAAAATCCATGAGAGCCTCATCAAATTTCAGGTACCACTGTCGTGGGGCTTGCTTCAGCCCATAAATGGACCTTTTGAGGCGACACACTCGGTTAGACCCATTATCAAAACCAGGGGGCTGCCGCATGTAAAGCTCTTCTTCAAAATCCCCATGGAGGAAGGCTGTCTTGACGTCCATATGATGGATGTCAAGCTTCAAAGCAGCCGAAATTCCAAGCATACCTCTCAAGGTCGCATGCTTCCCAACTGGAGAGTACACTTCTTCATAGTGTACTCCCAATTTCTGCATGTTTCCCATCACCACCAATCTGGACTTAGGCCTCTCAACGGTACCATCAGGGTTATGTTTGTATTTCCAAACCCATTGACACCTGAGGACCTCCAAACCAGGTGGTACCACTGCTGGATCAACCAGCTCAAATGATCCATTTACCTTGTGAGACTCAAGCTCCTCATGCATGGACTCAACCCATTCGGGACGGTTCAGCGCCTCGTGGACTGACCTAGGCTCATGTACCTGACCCATTAGACGAAGCTAAGCGAAGCTAAGCAAAGCTAGGGATGCGAAGCAAAGCAACGCGAAGCTAAGCGAAGCGAAGGGAAGCTAAGCGAAGCGAAGCTAAGCAAAGCCAAGCAAAGCTAAGCGAAGCAAAGGTAAGCGATGCGAAGCGAAGCCAAGCAAAGCTAAGCGAAGCGAAGCCAAGCAAGGCTAAGTGAAGCGAAGCTTAGCGAAGCGAAGCAAAGAGAAGCGAAGCGAAGCTAAGTGAAGCGAAGCAAAGCTAAGTGAAGCAAAGCTAAGTGAAGCGAACCAAAGCGAAGAGAAGCGAAGCGAAGCTAAGCGAAGCTAAGAGAACCGAAGCGAAGCTATGCGAAGCGAAGCGAAGCAGAGTGAAGCTAAGCAAAGCTAAGCGAAGCGAAGCGAAGGTAAGCCAACCAAAGCGAAGCTAAGCGAAGCGAAGCAAAGCTAAGCGAAGATACGCGAAGCGATGCCAAGCTAAGCTAAGCAAAGTGAAGCGAAGCTAAGCGAAGAGAAGCAAAGAGAAGCGAAGCGAACCGAAGGGAAGCTAAGCGAAGCTAAGAGAAGCGAAACGGAGCTAAGCGAAGATAAGCGAAGCGAAGTTAAGAGAAGCGAAGAGAATCGAAGCGAAGCAAAGAAAAGCGAAGCGAAGCTAAGAGAAGCGAAGCGAAGCTAAGCGAAGCGAAGTTAAGAGAAGCGAATCGAAGCTAAGGGAAGCGAAGCGAAGCCAAGCAAAGAAAAGTGAAGCGAAGCGAAGCAAAGCGAAGCTAAGCGAAGCGAAGCTAAGCAAAGCTAAGCGCAGCTTAGCAAAGAGAAGCGAAGCTAAGCGAAGCTGAGCGAAGCTAAGGGAAGAAAAGCGAAGCTAAGCGAAGCAAAGGGAAGCTAAGCGAAGCTAAGCAAAGATAAGCGAAGAGAAGCGAAGAGAAGCGAAGTGAAGCTACGCGAAGCGAAGCTAAGCGAAGATAAGCAAAGAGAAGCGAAGTGAAGCTAAGCAAAACAAAGCAAAGCTAAGCAAAGCGAAGCGAAGCTAAGCGAAGCGAAGCGAAGCTAAGCGAAGCTAAGCAAAGCGAAGCTAAGCGAAGCGGGCGAAGCTAAGCAAAGCCAAGCAATGCCTAGCGAAGCTAAGCAAAGCTAAACAAAGAGAAGCGAAGCTAAGCGAAGCGAAGGGAAGCTAAGCGAAGCTAAGCGAAGCGAAGCGAAGCTAAGCAAAGCTAAGCAAAGCTAAACAAAACTAAGCAAAGCGAAGCTAAGCGAAGCTAAGGGAAGTGAAGCGAAGCGAAGTTAAGAGAAGCGAAGAGAAGCAAAGCGAAGCTAAGAGAAGCGAAGGGAAGCTAAGCGAAGCTAAGCAAAGCGAAGCGAAGATAAGCGAAGAGAAGCGAAGAGAAGCGAAGTGAAGCTAAGCAAAACAAAGCAAAGCTAAGCAAAGCGAAGCGAAGCTAAGCGAAGCGAAGCGAAGCTAAGCGAAGCTAAGCAAAGCGAAGCTAAGCGAAGCGGGCGAAGCTAAGCGAAGCCAAGCGAAGCCAAGCAAAGCCTAGCGAAGCTAAGCAAAGCTAAACAAAGAGAAGCGAAGCTAAGCGAAGCGAAGGGAAGCTAAGCGAAGCTAAGCGAAGCTAAGCAAAGCTAAGCAAAGCTAAACAAAACTAAGCAAAGCGAAGCTAAGCGAAGCTAAGGGAAGTGAAGCGAAGCGAAGTTAAGAGAAGCGAAGAGAAGCAAAGCGAAGCTAAGAGAAGCGAAGCGAAGTGAAGCAAAGCTAAGCGAAGCCAAGCAAAGCGAAGCCAAGCGAAGCGAAGCTAAGCGAAGCGAAGCTATGTGAAGCGAAGCAAAGCTAAGCGAAGCCAAGCGAGGCTAAGCGAAGCCAAGCAAAGATAAGCGAAGCAAAGCTAAGCGAAGCCAAGCAAAGCGAAGCTAAGCGAAGCTAAACAAAGAGAAGCAAAGCTAAGCGAAGCTAAGCGAAGCGAAGGGAAGCTAAGCGAAGAGAAGCGAAGCGAAGCGAAGCTAAGTGAAACTAAGCGAAGCTAAGCAAAGCGAAGCGAAGCTAAGCGAAGCGAAGCTAAGCGAAGCGAAGCGAAGCCAAGTGAAGCCAAGCTAGGCCAATCGAAGCTAAGCAAAGCCAAGCGAAGCTAAGCAAAGAGAAGAGAAGCTAAGCGAAGCTAAGCGAAGCTAAGGGATGCAAAGCGAAGCTAAGCGAAGCTAAGCAAAGCGAAGGGAAGCTAGCGAAGAGAAGCAAAGCAAAGCTAAGCAAAACTAAGCGAATCTAAGCAAAGCAAAGTGAAGCTAAGCGGATCGAAGCCAAGCGAAGCTAAGCGCAGCTAAGCAAAGCGAAGCAAAGCTAAGCGAAGCAAAGCGAAGAGAAGCGAAGAGAAGCGAAGCGAAGCAAAGCAAAGCGAAGCAAAGCGAAGCGAAGCTAAGAGAAGCCAAACGGAGCTGAGCGAAGCGAAGCGAAGATAAGCGAAGCGAAGTTAAGACAAGCTAAGCTAAGCGAAGCGAAGCGAAGAGAAGCGAAGAGAAGCGAAGCGAAGCAAAGCAAACCGAATTGAAGCTAAGCGAAGCTAAGAGAAGCCAAACGGAGCTAAGCGAAGTGAAGCGAAGATAAGCGAAGCGAAGTTAAGAGAAGCTAAGGTAAGCAAAGCAAAGCTAAGTGAAGCGAAGCTAAGCGAAGCTAAGTGAAGCCAAGCGAAGCCAAGCAAAGCTAAGCAAAGCCAATCGAAGCTAAGCGAAGCTAAGCAAAGAGATGCGAAGCTAAGCGAAGCTAAGGGAAGCAAAGCGAAGCTAAGCGAAGCGAAGGGAAGCTAAGCGAAGAGAAGCGAAACTAACCGAAGCTAAGCAAAGGGAAGCAAAGCTAAGCGAAGTGAAGCTAAGTGAAGCAAAGCGAAGCTAAGCAAAGAGAACGAAGCTAAGTGAAGCTAAGGGAAGCAAAGCGAAACTAAGCGAAGCGAAGGGAAGCTAAGCGAAGCTAAGTGAAGCGAAGCGAAGCTAAGCAAAGCGAAGTGAAGCGAAGCAAAGCAAATCGAAGCGAAGCGAATCCAAGCGAAGCGAAGCAAAGCAAAGTGAAGTGAAGCGAGGTGAAGAGCAGCGAAGAGAAGCAAAGCGAAGCGAAGCGAAGGGAAGCGAAGTGAAGCGAAGCGAAGCTAAGCAAAGCTAAGAGAAGCTAAGCGAAGCTAAGGGATGCGAAGCGAAGCTAGGCGAAGAGAAGGGAAGCTAAGCGAAGCTAAGGGAAGCTAAGCAAAGCGAAGCGAAGCTAAGAACAGGCAAGCAAAGCTAAGCGAAGCGAAGGTAAGCGATGCAAAGCGAAGCTAAGCGAAGCTAAGCGAAGCGAAGCGAAGCAAAGTTAAGCGAGGCTAAGCAAAGCTAAGCGAAGCGAATCTACGCAAAGCGAAGCAAAGCTAAGCTAAGCGAAGCGAAGTGAAGAGAAGCGAAGCGAAGAGAAGCAAAGAGAAGCGAAGCGAAGCTAAGAGAAGCAAAGCGAAGGTAAGCGAAGCGAAGTTAAGAGAAGCGAAGACAAGGGAAGCGAAGCTAAGAGAAGGGAAGCGAAGCTAAGAGAAGCGAAGCGAAGCTAAGCGTTGTGAAGCGCAGCAAAGCAAAGCGTTGTGAAGCGAAGCTAAGGGAAGCGAAGCGAAGCCAAGCGTTGTGAAGCGAAGCTAAGGGAAGCGAAGCAAAGCTAAGCGAAGCTAAGCACAGCGAAGCGAAGCTAAGCGAAGCTAAGGGAAGTGAAGCGAAGCTAAGTGAAGCGAAGCGAAGCTAAGCGAAGAGAAGCGAAGCGAAGCTAAGCGAAGCGAAGCGAAGCTAAGAGAAGCGAAACAAAGCTAAGCTAAAAGAAGAGAAGCTAAGCGAAGCTAAGCGAAGCTACGCGAAGCAAAGTGAAGCGCAGCGATGATAAGCGAAGCTAAGTGAAGAGAAGCGAAGCGAAGCTAAGCTAGGCATAGCGAAGCGAAGAGAAGCCAAGGGAAGCTAAGTGAAGCAAAGCTAAGCGAAGTGAAGCTAAGCGAAGTGAAGCGAAGAGAAGCGAAGCGAAGCAAACCGAAGCTAAGCGAAGCTAATTGAAGCGAAGCAAAGCTAAGTGAAGAAAAGCTGAGCGATGCGAAGCGAAGCTACGCGAAGCGAAGCAGAGAGAAGCGAAGAGAAGCGAATTGAAGCTAAGCGATGTGAAGCGAAGCTAAGCGAAGCTAAGCGAAGCGAAGCTTTGCGAAGCGAAGCGAAGCTAAGCGAAGAGATTCTAAGGGAAGCAAAGCGAAGCGAAGCTAAGGGAAGCGAAGCGAAGCTAAGCGAAGCTAAGCGTAGCTAAGAGAAGTGAAGCGAAGCTAAGCGAATCTAAGGGAAGCGAAGCGAAGCTATTTGAAGCGAAGCAAAGTGAAGCAAAGCGAAGCGAAGATAAGCAAAGTGAAGCGAAGATAAGCGAAGCGAAACGAAGCTAAGCAAAGCGAAGCAATGCAAAGCTAAGTGAAGCGAAGCAAAGCTAAGGGAAGCGAAGCGAAGCTAAGCGAAGCAAAGCTAAGTGAAGCGAAGCGAAGCTAAGCGAAGCAATGCAAAGCTAAGAGAAGCGAAGCTAAGCGAATGGTAAGCGAAGCTAAGCGAAGCTAAGCGAAGCGAAGTGAAGCTAAGCGAAGCGAAACGAAGCAAAGCAAAGCGAAGATATGCGAAGCTACGAGAAGCAAAGCTAAGAGAAGCGAAGAAAAGCTAAGCGAAGCAAAGCAAAGCGAAGCGAAGCGAAGCAAAGCGAAGCGAAGCTAAGCAAAGCGAAGCGAAGCTACGCGGAGCGAAGCTAAGCAAAGCTAAGCAAAGCTAAGCGAAGCGAAGCTCAGCGAAGCGAAGGGAAGCTAAGCGAAGCAAAGCGAAGTGAAGCGAAGCAAAGCGAAGCGAAGCTAAGCGAAGCGAAGCGAAGCTAAGCGAAGCGAAGCTAAGCGAAGCGAAGCTAAGTGAAGCAAAGCTAAGCAAAGTAGAGCGAAGCGAAGGTAAGGGAAGGTAAGCGAAGCTAAGCAAAGCGAAGCTAAGCGAAGCGAAGAGAAGCAAAGAGAAGCAAAGCGAAGCTAAGCAAAGCGAAGCTAAGCGAAGTGAAGCCAAGCTAAGCGAAGCGAAGCAATGTGTAGCGAAGTTAAGAGAAGCAAAGAGAAGCAAAGCGAAGCTAAGAGAAGCGAAGCGAAGCTAAGTGTAGCGAAGCGAAGCTAAAGGAAGCGAAGCGAAGTGAAGCTAAGCGAAGCTACGAGAAGCGAAGAGAAGCAAAGCGAAGCTAAGAGAAGCGAAGTTAAGAGAAGCGAAGAGAAGCAAAGCGAAGCTAAGAGAAGCGAAGCAAAGCTAAGGGAAGCGAAGCGAAGCTAAGGGAAGCGAAGCAAAGCTAAGCGAAGCGAAGTGAAGCTAAGCGAAGCTAAGGGAAGCGAAGCAAAGCTAAGCGAAGCCAAGCAAAGCCAAGCGAAGCTAAGCAAAGCGAAGCGAAGCTAAAGCGAAGAGAAGCGAAGCTAAGCGAAGCTAAGCGAAGCTAAGGGAAGAAAAGCGAAGCTAAGTGAAGCAAAGGGAAGCTAAGCGAAGCTAAGCAAAGCGAAGCGATGATAAGCAAAGAGAAGCAAAGCAAAGCTAAGCGAAACTAAGCGAAGCTAAGCAAAGCGAAGCGAAGCGAAGCGAAGGTAAGCGAAGCGAAGCGATGCTAAGCGAAGCCAAGCAAAGCCAAGCGAAGCCAAGCGAAGCTAAGCGAAGCTAAGCGAAGCTAAGCGAAGCTAAACAAAAGAGAAGCCAAGCTAAGCGAAGCGAAGCGAAGCTAAGGGAAGCAAAGCAAAGCTAAGCGAAGCGAAGGGAAGCTAAGCGAAGCTAGGCGAGGCTAAGCAAAGCAAAGCGAAGCTTAGCAAAGCAAAGCGAAGCTTAGCAAAGCAAAGCTAAGCAAAGCTAAGGGAAGCGAAGCGAAGCGAAGTTAAGAGAAGCGAAGCGAAGCTAAGACAAGCGAAGCGAAGCTAAGCGAAGTGAAGCAAAGCTAAGTGAAGCGAAACTAAGCGAAGCGAAGCTACGCGAGGCGAAGCGAAGCTAAGCTAAGCCAAGCGAAGCCAAGCGAAGCTAAGCAAAGCTAAGCAAAGAGAAGCGAAGCAAAGCTAAGCGAAGCCAAGCAAAGCAAAGTTAAGCGAAGCTAAGCGAAGCAAAGGGAAGCTAAGCGAAGCTAAGCGAAGCTAAGCGAAGCGAAGGGAAGCTAAGCGAGAAGCGAAGAGAAGCGAAACTAAGCGAAGCTAGGCAAAGCGAAGAGAAGCGAAGCTAAGCAAAGCTAAGCGAAGCTAAGCGAAGCTAAGCGAAGCTAAGCGAAGCTTAGCCAAGCAAAGCGAAGCCAAGCGAAGCGAAGCTTAGCGAGGCCAAGCGAGGCCAAGCGAAGCTAAGCGAAGCTAAGCAAATAGAAGCGAAGCTAAGCGAAGCTAGGCGAAGCTAAGGGAAGCAAAGCGAAGCTAAGTGAAGCAAAGGGAAGCTAAGCGAAGCTAAGCAAAGCCAAGCAAAGCGAAGCCAAGCGAAGCAAAGCTAAGCGAAGCTAAGCAAAACTAAGTGAAGCTAAGCAAAGCGAAGCGAAGCTAAGCGAAGCGAAGCTAAGCCAAGCTAAGCGAAGCGAAGCTAAGCGAAGCCAAGCGAAGCTAAGCGAAGCTAAGCGAAGCGAAGCAAAGCTAAGCGCAGCTAAGCAAAGCTAAGGAAAGCAAAGCGAAGCTAAGCGAAGCGAAGCTAAGCGATGCTAAGCAAAGCGAAGCGAAGCAAAGCGAGGCGAAGAGAAGCGAAGCAAAGCTAATCAAAGCTAAGCGAAGCTAAGCGAAGCAGAGCGAAGCTAATCAAATCGAAGCGAAGCTAAGCGAAGCGAAGCAAAGAGAAGCGAAGCGAAGAGAAGCGATGTGAAGCGAAGCGAAGCTTAGCAAAGCTAAGAGAACTAGCGAAGCTAAGCGAAGCTAAGGGATGCGAAGCGAAGCTAAGCGAAGCGAAGGGAAGCTAACGGAAGCTAAGCGAAGCTATCAAAGAGTAGGGAAGCTAAGCCAAAGCCAAGCAAAGCTAAGCGAAGCGAAGGTAAGCAATGCCAAACGAAGCCAAACAAAGCTAAGCGAAGCTAAGCGAAGCGAAGCTGTTGGTGCAACCCTATGACTTGCACTCGGCTTGTCGTCCTTGCTTGTGTGTGTGCATGCATGGCATGGAATGAATTGTGAGTCTATGTCATTGCTCTCCAGTGCTTGTGTGTGTGTTTGATTGGTGTATCACAATGTGGTTTGTGTCGGTCAAAGACATTAGCGAGTTTTTACAACTGGCATGTCAAGTCGTTGTTTGCGTGTCGCATGTGTTATTTCTATTTTGTCGAGTGTGAAGTGTCCATCGTGTCGCAGGTGTGTGCAGCAAGCCCCCATCAACTCAAGAAGAATTTATCTTGCAGAACAAGACCAAGAGCTCAAGATTTCAAGCCCAAGGGACGCGGAAAAATATTAAATAGTGAAATAGTAACGTACTTTTGTGTAGTGTTACATTTCACTTGGTGTAGCCCCTTGGAGGGTTGGTTTCGAGACTCTTTCATGGTTGGGGACTCTGTGGTGGTGTACCACCAACCTGGACCTCAGCTCTTGGGGTATGTAGAGGCTGGGAACCATCTCCCTCTCGAACTCTTCTTGCTAAGTTTGTACTCCTAAGACTATAGTGGCTACTGTACCTCCTGCCAGTCAAACCGCCATAGCGTCGTCAAATCTCATGGAATTTTATGATTCAACTTGCTGCTGATAGACAACAACAACGCGCTCTATATCCAACTTACAGATCACAGATTGATTCAGCGATCAGATCGTTATCATTATTTGAAGCCGTCTGACGAAATCCGACTGTGCTCTCTATCTCTCAATATAGGCACATCTAAGCCTATTGTGACTATAACAAGTGGTATCAGAGCCCCTTGGACCGTCTTCGACCATGCCTAGACCTGAGGAAGGGATGGCAGAGGTGCTGGAGGCAGAGAAGACGCCCAAGCACAAGGTCAACACCAAGATCCACCCGTTGCCCGATGCAACCTAGCCTTGGACCCTCTAGGATGAGCCTAGAGTGTTTGGCCTTGACAAGTTCAACGGTGACAACTTGCTGAGTGGTCCTTCAAGATGGAGAACATCTTCGACCACTATGATCTGCTGGAGGTGATGGAAGGAACGGAGAAGCGCCCCGAGAACGACCCGGAGAAGAGCCCGTGGGTGCGGAAGAGCGCACAAGGCTACCTTCTACTTGGGCAAGCGTTGGGGAGCAGCCAAATCCGTCACATCAAGCATTTTCAGCGTGAACCAGCAAAGGGACCAAAGGCATGGCTGCTCTCAAGGGTGTACACGCTCCTGCAACAGCGGCGGTGGCTGTGGTTTTGGAGCGGCAAATGGCGGCACTTCGAATTGACGAAGGCGAACCGGTGGAGGAAGGAGTGCAGAAATTCTTCGACTTGTTGACACGGCTCGAAGGAGCTGATCTGGACTACAGTGACCTTCAAAAGAAGACCAAGCTGCTGGCCTTACTTCCGGACTCATGGTCCTCGCTCATCATCAACCTTAATCGAGATCTGCCCCGTCTCTCACTCGAAGATGTGAAGCGGGAAATCTTACAAGAAGATTTCCGCCGTCGCGAATTGGCGGGTCCCGATGGTGCCGGAGTTGCAAGCATGGGCCGTGGGCACGGCCGTGGAAGGGGCAGAGGGCGAGGAGGAAGATTTGGCAGCAGTAACTTCAATGGAGGCCGTGGTAATGGAGGATATGGCAGCAACAACAACAACAATGGCTACGGGCGTGGGCGCGGTCGATTTTGTTAGAATTAAGGACGGAGTCTAGGTGAACTTAGGAACTAGAATTACTCAAAATATAAATCCGAAATTCTGGACAGAAACGTCGTCTTCACAAGAAACGACGTCGACGGAAAACTAGCCGTTGGAATGTCGCGAAACTCAGATATGTTGTAAGCTCTTAATCTCAGCTACCGTTCCCAATTTGAAACACGTTGATTGATGAAGTATTCGCGACGCTATGGCTTTCGACGCATTAGGGGGTAAGCTGTAGGAGGAGAACTTAACTCAATCTCAAAAGTTCAATTAAAGTTCAAGAACTCACAAGGAATTAGAGGAGCAAGAGAAAGGTTGGGATAGAAGAGAGGGATGAAGGGAAGGTCCCAAGAGAGTCCCCAACCAAGGAAACCCCATAAGCACAAAGATTCCCTCCCTATAGGAACCCCAACTTTGACATTTGTCCTTCCCAACCAATCCATCCAAGTTGGCCACCCTTGCCAACCTAGCTTGGTTGTTCCCAACCAATTTGCAGCTGTTACAGTAGAGTGACGAATTTCCCCAACCCCAAAGGTCCCAACTCCATATAAAGTCACCCACAACTTCACTTTGTAACCGCCGCAATTGTAACGCAAGCTCATGAACTTTGAATCTTTCATAGCTTTCGCGTTCTTGCTCCGATTGACGCGATTCTTGTTGCGTCGGAAAGATCTTCTCAAATCTATCATCACAAATACCTGCTCAGACAGAATAACACAAAACACATTCCCAAACTCCAGAACACACACCACACAAATTCTTTCACACACAGTCAAACCATACGTGCGAATTGAAACAAGGGATGGGAGGCAGACAGAATGTGATAACATATGATGACATCACACAACACCGTGAAGGCCGAGCTACTGAGGAGACACACTTGCACAGACCTAGGAGAGCTGTGCCGCTACCTTGGCTGCAGATCTCCAGGGACAGAGCCGCGCGCACCATCACTCTCACACAGTCACACTTGGTGCGACAGGGCCTTCAGAGGTTTGGTCTTCAGTTCTTCTCTGCGCAGCCCACGCTTGCTAGTAGACCACAGGCTCTCAGCTCCAGTTCCTGAGGAGTGAGCAGAGCCAATGGTCCTTACACAGAACTGGTGGGTTGCCTCATGTCCCTGATGACTTGCACTCGTCCAAATCTTGCATACCCTCTCAGAACCCTAGTTTTGCTTTGTGGCCACAGGCAGACACCGACCACACACCGGTCGGCCGCTATGTGGGTTTTGCGTTATCTAGCATGTACATCGGGCATGGGGCTAGTGCTGGGAGGACGCAGGCCAATGGTCCTTACTGGGCACACTAATGCTTCTTGGGCAGACAACGCTGAGACCCTCAAGTCCTCCTAGGGCTACTGCTTTAGCCTTCTTTCAGGGTCCATCTCGTGGAGGTCCACTCGCTCCCGTCTGTCGCCCAGTCTAGCTGTGAGGGTGAGATCTAGGCTGGTGCCATGGCGGCACAGGAGCTCCACTGGCTGACCGTCTTGCTCGCCGACTTAGGTGAGCGGCCTAGCTCTGCCCCGGTTCTATCCGCTGACAACAGGGCCATGATCCTCCTGTGGCAAGAGCCTCGACTTGAGGGCAGAGAGAAGCTTATCCAGCTGCGGTAATTTCTCCTGCGCGAGCTACAGGAGCGTCGCCAGGCTCGTGTAGTACACTTGGCCTCCGGTGCCAACACAGCTGATATTTTACTAAGGCGCTTGCGCCTAGAGATCATCAGCGGCACTGTTTGCAGCTTGGTCTAGTCCTGTAGACTCTCACTTGCTAGGACCTTGATTGTGTACTCGTCTATATTTATACCTTCCAGACTGCCTTGTGCTTCTCTTTCAGTGGCTGGACTAGTAGTGCCGCCCTGATTTGCTCTTGTCTTGTTTGTACTCTAGGTGACTGGTCTTCATACCACTGCCTCAGAGGTTGGACTAGTAGTGCCACCCTGAGCTGTGTGTTTCTTGCTCAGCACTACCCTTATCTAGCCTAGGGGGTGTGTCAACATATGCATATGATGTTATAAATTATAGGCTACATGGTGTATGTTCTTAGTGGGTACATCCTCAAACATAATATCTTCTTGTTCTCCCTTGTTTCATTCATTCTAGTATTCTAACAAATGGGGCCTGGAACACTCAAATTCATTTTGCATTTGACATAACGCTATCAGAGTGAGAGAAGTGAATGATTGAGTAGAGGAGAGTACAGATAGATATACCTAAGTATTGTACCCTCTAAGAGGTGACCCTATACAGTCTATGCAAACATAACAAATACACATGTTTGACACACCCCTAGACTGCATAGGGGAATGTCCTAAACAAGCAGCTCAGGGCGGCACTACTAGTCCAACCTCTGAGACAAGGGTCTAGAGACCAGTCAGAAGGAGTACAGACAAGGCAAGAACAAGAGCAGGGCGGCACTACTAGTCCAGCCACTGGAGAGGACACAAGTCCAGTCTGAGTATACATATAAAGGACAGTACAAAGTCAAGGTCCTAGCAAGTGAGAGGCTACAGGAACTAGACCAAGCTGTACACAGTGCCGCTGATGATCTTTAGGCGCAAGCGCCTTCGTAAAGATATCAGCTGTGTTGGCACCTGAGGCCAAGTGTACTACGCGAGCCTGACGTCGCTGCTGTAGCTCACGCAGGAGGAAGTACCGCAGCTGAATATGCTTCGCTCTGCCCTCGAGTCGAGGCTCCTGACACAGGAGGATCATGGCCCTGTTGTCAGCGAACAGGACCGGGGCAGAGCTAGGCCGCTCACCTAAGTCAGTGAGCAAGAAGGTCAGCCAGCGGAGCTCCTGTGCCGCCATGGCACCAGCGTAGATCTCAGCCTCACAGCTGGACTAGGCAACAGACGAGGAGCGGGTAGCTCTCCACGAGACGGCACCTGAGCCAAGGCTGAAGCAGTAGCCCTGGGTAGACCTGAGTGTCTCGTCGTCTGCCCACGAAGCGTCTGTGTGTCCAGTAAGGACCACTGGCCTGCGTCCTCCTAGCACTAACCCCATGCCCGATGTACTAGCAAGATAACGCAGAACCCTCTTAGCGGCAGACCAGTGCTGCGGTCGGTGTCTGCCTGTGGCCACAAAGCGAGCCAGGATGCTGAGAGGGTATGCGAGATCTGGGCGAGTGCAAGTCATCAGGTACATGAGGCAACCCACCAGCTCTGCGTAGGGGCCGCTGGGCTCTACCACTCCTCAGACACTGGAGCGGAGAGTCTGTGGTCTACAGGCAGAGGGGTGGGCTGTGCAGAGGAGAACTGAAGGCTGAACCTCTGAAGGACCTGGCGCACCAAGTGTGACTGAGTCAGGGTGATGGTGCGCGCAGCTCTGTCCCTGGAGATCTGCAAGCCAAGGTAACGGCGCAGTTCTCCAAGGTCAGTGCACGTGTGTCTCTTCAGCAGCTCTGCCTTCACGGAGGCCAGTGCGTCCCTGTCTGCTGTGGCAAAGACCAGGTCGTCGACGTAAACAAGGATGTAGAACGGAGTCTGGCCAGCACGAACGAAGAGTGAAGGGTCTGCGGAAGACGGAAAGAACTGCAGGTCAGCAAGCGTAGCACGGAGAGTGTCGTGCCACTCACGGGGAGCCTGGCGCAGGCCGTAGACGGGGCGCCGCAGGAGCCACTGGGTCCCAGGAGGGAAGGTGCCAGTAAAGCCCTGAGGGCGACGCAGTAGACCTGCTCGTGTAGGCTGCCCTGAAGGAAGGCAGTGGAGAAGTCGAGGGAGTGAAGCTCGTAGTCACGCTGAGCAGCTAGGTGTAACAGAACCCGAAGAGTAGTCATCTTCGGGGTCGGAGCGAAGGTCTGGAAGAAGTCCACCCCCTCGCGCTGACTGAAGCCTCTAGCCACATAGCGCGCCTTGAACACAGGCGGCTCTCCAGGAGGGCGCTTCACCTTGAAGAGCCAGCGGCCATCGACTACGTTCACCCCAGGCGGGGGAACTGCGTCGACGAAGGTGCCGGTGGATCTCCAAGATGCCATCTCCTGCTCCATGGCAGCTATCCACTGCGAGGCCCAGGGTCCCGAAGTCGCCTCAGCGTAAGTGCGAGGGGTCGGGATGTCGAAAGCGTCTGGGTCACCCTCAGGGACTAGCAGCATGGAACAGAGATGGGGAGCAGCCTCGGACAGGAAAGCAAGCTCGAACTGGCGGTCCTCCAGGACGTCACTGCCAAGGGCAGGAGCACCCCCGACAGACGGAGGACAGGCAGGGTCAGAGACCAGAGCGGTGGCGTAGTCAAGGCGGCGGGTAGAGGCGAAGTCAGCGACAGCAGCGACAAGAGCGTCAAGGCACGAGACCGGAACAGACGGGTCGGTAACGAGAGAGGCAAGGACCCGAGGAACAAGAGGACGAGCGGCACGAAGGTAGTCAGACAGCGGGGGGGTTGCAACAACAAGGGAGGACGGAGGAGGCGACGGCAGAAGGGGAGGACGAGACGCGTGGGAACGAAGCAACATAGGGTGGGAGCGCAAGACAGGCGAGGCAGGACGAGCACGGGAGGGACGGTGAGACCAGACGTGCGACGGAGGAGTCGGGTCAGGAGACAGGGAGGGGACACAGGAGGGGAACGAGGGGGAGACGGGCCGGGACGAGTCCGGCGGAGGGAAACAGGGCCGTAGACAGGAAGAGGAGGAGACGGTCGGGAGGAACCGACGCAGGGTCGGGGACGGAAGGCCGAGCAGGCGAAGGGCTGACACCGGCGGGGACTGCTGCTGCGGCGGCACAACGGCGACACCTGGACCGCAAGCTGCTCCTCGGCTACCACCGGCACACTCCACACCAGCACCCCAGAGGGACCACCCCAGGGCGACCGGGACGAGCACCCCAGAGTCAGCGCGGGTGCTGACGGCGGCGGCGGCGGCGGCGGCAGCGACACGACGGCTGCAGCGGCGGCAGCGGCGGCAGAGGCGGTGGAGGAGGACTGGGGAGGGACGCCGGGGAGGGGCGGCCGGCGAGGACTGCACAGGGCCACCAGAGTCAGAAGACTCCTCAACCGGGTCCACGACGGAAGGGGGTGACGTGGGACACACCAGAGGGGGCGGACGGGGAGGAGGAGGGGCAGGGACTACCGGGGAAGGAGTGACCAGGAACAGGGGGGGGTAACCGGGGGACCACGGTGGGGAAGCGACGGTAGTAGGAGACGGACTCGTCAAAGGTGACGTCACGAGAGTGAAAGAAGCGGTGAGACGGCGGGTGGTAAAAGTGCCAGTCGGACGCGTCAAGGGGAAAACCGAGGAAGACGCAGGGAAGGGTGCGGGCAGTGAGCTTGTCCGTGCCGGAGGCACGGACGTGAGCAAGGCAGCCCCAGACGTGGAACGCAGACGCGTCACCAGGAGACCCAGTCCAAAGACGGGTCGGCGAAACCTGCGGCTGCTGAGGGTGCGGCCACAAGTTAAGCTGGTGAGAAGCGTAGCGCACAGCGAACGGCCACAGAAAATGGGGTGCACCGGCATGGATCATGGAGGTGCGAGCCACCTCCATGACCAAACCGATGCGTCGCTCAGCGACCCCATTCTGCTGTGGGGAGTCCGGTAGGGTGAACGTCTGGGTGATGCCCTCCGCACGACAAAAGCGACCAAGGACACCTGAGGCAAACTCGCCACCACGGTCGAGTGAAGACGCAAGACAGTGGACACGCGCAGAGACAAGCCAGGGGATGAGAGCCCGCCAGGCTCTTCGGGAAAGACTGTGGTGTAACGAGTGAAGTCGTCGACAAGCACAAGGAAGTAGCGCTCTCGACGCGGCCCAGGGACGGGGCGGGGCCCCAGACGTCCAGGTGCAGGGTCTGCAGCGGCGCGGCGGTAGGGGGAAACGAGGAGGAGTGAGGGGCACGGCGAAGCCGACCCTCGACACAAGGCGTGCAAGGTGGGGCTGGGGAGGAGGGAAACGCGGGGAGAGAACCTGGGAGACCAAGGACAAGACCGTGCTGGGACATGTGACGCAGACGCGGGAGCGCAGGGTGACCTAGGCGGTGGTGCCAAAGGAGGTCGGGTGAGTGAGGGACCGACAGGAGCAGGCAGCAGCAACCTGGGTGAGCGCTCCAGCCGGGGGGTCACGGTGTCCAGAGTGAACAGGCCGGACACCGGGTCCCGGGGGAACGTGGACAGGGGGCACCAGTGGCGGCCTCGGTACAGACAGCATACCGCTCGTGACCAGGGAACGTAGTGGTGACGCCAAGGTCCTGGAGGCAGCCGACACCAACTAGGTTCCTGGAGAACGAGGGGATATGCAGACCTGTGAGAGTGCCCGAAGGAACCGCCGGACAGGGAAGGGTGGTGGAACTGCGGGCGACTACCGGACCGCCGGAGGGGTCAGCAAGAGAAACGGCAGCAGGAACAGGAAGCGGCGTCAGGGTGGTGAGTCGCGGAAGAAACACCGAAGAAGCGCCAGAGTCCAAGGTGAAGGAAAGCGAAGCAGAGGCGTCTGGCGACGGAACGACGGCGGAAGCACCAAGACTACACAAAGCAGGGATCCTACGCCTGACGCAGCAGGGGAGGCTAAGCTAGGCACACCTACACGGCAACGTGAGTGAATAAGCGGGAAGCACACTAGAGTCATCAGCATACATCACATGCAGAGCAGAAACAATGGCATCCATGTCCATATCAAAAATCTGAATCTTACGACTAAGCAAACTGTGCCAGTCCGGGAGGTCTGGCGACGGGCCGAAGCGCTGACGAAAGAGGTCGTCCAGGCGACGAAAACAGCGGGGAGTGGAGTGACCGATCTTACCGCAAACGAAGCCGCGGCGAGGACCGGTCTGGATCTGGTACTGACAACGCCGCCGCCAGAGCCACCACTCGGCACACCACCACGCGCCCGGCCACCGCCAGCGCCGGGCCACCCGGGCGGGAGGACACTCGTCTGCCGCGTCTGCGACGGCTGCTGCGGCTGCTGCGAAGGCTGCGACTGCGGCGGCTGCTGCGGCTGCTGCAACTGCAGGGGCGGCGGCTCAGCTGGACTGGGCAGGGTCCCCTCGTCCGCTCCAGCACCAGACGACCCGACCCCCACCACCCCTCCCGCACCCCCGCTCCCCGCCGCGCCCAACCTTGGGGCGGCGGCCCTTCCCGAACGAAACTGCGCTGCAGCAGCAGTCTCAGCCACTGCGGCAGAGCCGTCGGAGAAGGTACACTGAGCGGGGGCACAACCCTGAAAGATAGGGACCGGCGACCGCTCGCCTGGGCGATGGAGCGGTGACGGGTCTCTATCACAGTCAGGGTGTCTACAAAGTCAGTGAGGGTGAGGTCTGCGGGGTGAATGCTAAGGAAGCGGTCGCGGGCGACAGCAAGGCGGTCAGGGAGGCGGGTGGCAAGCAGGTAAGGGTAGAGGTAATGGGCGGCTGGTGGGCTCTAAGCTGTGCGTCAGTGCAGGCAGCGCGCCAGGTCTCATCTATCGAGCGCAGGTGGGCAGCGAGGTCAGAGACAGTGGGGAAAGATGCAAGGTCAGGAAAGAGCATCGGGAGGATCAGGCGACCCACCGAGGCAGCCGGAGGGGTGGAATAGCGCTTGATGACAGCATCTAAGTATGCCTGAGCAGTAGTGAGGGACCTAAAGCGAGGGCGCTCGGACGGGGGAAGGGCGTTGCTAATGGCAAGCTGGGCGACAGCATCGCGAGAAAGCCAGACAGAGCGCGCACGGGCAGTGGCAGCAGTAGACTCGCGCTCAGTGGGTGTGGAGTCAGCGGGCAGAATAGCAGGGGGTCTGGGCAGGGGAGCGTACCGTCAAGGTGTGCGGAAAGCGGTTCACCATCCTGCCGCTGGCCAGTGAGTTGGCGCGGAGGTCGGCAAGCCACGCCTCGAACTCCAGGGCTGGCCTTCAGCGTCGAAGCGAAGCTCCGCCGCCATCAGGCAGTGCAGGCACACGTGCAGTGAGTGCAGTGCAGCAGAGCAGTGCAGGGCGGTGCAGTGCGGCTGGGCAGTACAGTGCAGTGCGGGGCGGTGCGGTGCAGTGCGGTGCAGGCAGTGCAGTGCGGCAGGGCGGTGAGGGGGGGGGGGGGGAACCGTACCAGTGAGGAGAAGGGGCCGGGCAGGGAGCGCAGGGGCCGGCCGGGCAGCAGGGCCGGACGCGGCGAGGCGGCGGGGCGACGGGGCCGGGCGGGTGCGACGGGCCGGGCCGGTGCACGGGGCCGGGCGGGCGACGGGCCGGGCGGTGCGACGGGCCGGGCGGGCGCGACGGGGCCGGGCAGGTGCGACGGGCCGGTGCGACGGGGCGGCGGCGCGACGGGCCGGCGGTGCGACGGGGCCGGGCGGTGCGACGGGCCGGGCAGGTGCGACGGGCCGGGCAGGGCACGGGCCGGCAGGGCGCGACGGGGCTAGGGGGGTCGCGACGGGGCGGGGCGCGACGGGGCTAGGGGGCGCGACGGGGCTAGGGCGCGACGGGGCCCAGGGGTCGCGACTGGTCTAGGGGGTCGCAACGGGGCCCAGGAGGGGCGAGGCGGGCTAGGGGCACGACGGGGCCCAGGGGTCGCGACGGGGCTAGGGGGGAGGCACGGCGGGGCCTAGCTAGGGGACGAGCGGAAGCGGTAGGCGGGGGGGATCCTAACCTACGCGTGATACCATATCAAAGTGAGAGAAGTGAATGATTGAGTAGAGGGAGAGTACAGATAGATATACCTAAGTATTGTACCCTCTAAGAGGTGACCCTATACAGTCTATGCAAACATAACAAATACACATGTTTGACAAACGCATGGGCGTTATATTTTTCCGGGCCATTGTGAACACCCACTAATTTTTTGAGTGAATTTTCTTACCCACCATAGGGCGTTATATACGGGGGATTACGGTATATCCGGGGGGTTACGGTATATCCGGGGGATTATGGTATATCCGGGGATTACGGTATATCCGGGGGATTACGGTATATCCGGGGATTACGGTATATCCGGGGGATTACGGTATATCCGGGGGATTACGGTATATCCGGGTGATTACGGTATATCCGGGGGGTTACGGTATATCCGGGGGGTTACGGTATATCCGGGGGGTTACGGTATATCCGGGGGATTACGGTATATCCGGGGGATTACGGTATATCCGGGGGATTACGGTATATCCGGGGGATTACGGTATATCCAGGGGGTTACGGTATATTCGGGGGATTACGGTATATCCGGGGGATTACGGTATATCCGGGGGATTACGGTATATCCGGGGTATATCCGGGGGATTACGGTATATCCGGGGTATATCCGGGGGATTACGGTATATCCGGGGGATTACGGTATATCCGGGGGATTACGGTATATCCGGGGGATTACGGTATATCCGGGGGATTACGGTATATCCGGGGGATTACGGTCTATCCAGGGGAATACGGTATATCCGGGGGATTACGTGTCAAACATGTGTAGTCGTTATGTTTGTATAGACTGTATAGGGTCACCTCTTAGAGGGTACAATTCTTAGGTATATCTTTCTGTACTCTCTCACTAGTCATTATTCACTACTCTCATTCTGATATGGTATCACGCGTAGGTTAGGATCCCCCACTAGCGCTTCCGCTCGTCCCTTAGCCCCGTCGCGACCCCTAGCCCCGTCGCGCCCCCCCCCCTGGCCCCGTCGTGCCCTAGCCCTGCCGCGCCCCTCCCGGGCTTCGTCGACCCCTAGCCCCGTCGCGACCCCCTAGCCCCGTCGCGACCCCCCTGGGCCCCGTCGTGCCCCTAGCCCTGCCGCGCCCGTCCTGGGCCCGTCGCGACCCCTAGCCCGTCGCGTCCCGCCCGGCCCGTAGCACCTGCCCGGCCCGTCGCGCCCGCCCGGCCGTCGCGCCCGCCCGGCCCCGTCGCACTCGCCCGGCCCCGTCGCGCCCTGCCCGGCCCGTCGCGCCCGCTCGGCCCGTCGCACCCGCCCGGCCCCGTCGCGCCCTGCCGGGCCCCGTTGCGCCCGCCCGCCCGTCGCACCCGCCCGGCCCCGTTGCGCCCTGCCCGGCCCGTCGCGCCCGCTCGGCCCCGTCGCGCTCTCCGGGCCCTGTCGCGCCCTGCCCCGGAACCTGCATCCTCACTGGTACGGTTTCCCCCTCCTTGCACCACCCTCCACCGCACTGCACTGCACTGCATCGCACTGCACCGCCTTGCACCGCCCTGCCACCGCACTGCACTGCCCTGCATCGCCCTGCACTGCATTGCACCGCCCTGCACCGCACTGCACTACCCTGTTCTACACTGCCACCGCACTGCACCGCACTGTACAGTCCTGAACTGCCCCTGATGGCGGCGGAGCTTCGCTTCGACGCTGAGGCCAGCCTCTGGAGTTCGAGGCGTGGCTTGCCGACCTCCGGCGCCAACTCACTGGCCAGCGGCAGGATGGTGAACCGCTTTCCACACACCTTGACGGTACGCTCCCCTGCCCAGACCCCTCTGCTGTTCTGCCCGCTGACTCCGCACCCACTGAGCGCGAGTCTACTACTGCCACTGCCCGTGCGCGCTCTGTCTGGCTTTCTCGACATGCTGTCGCTCAGCTTGCCATTAGCAACGCCCTTCCCCCGTCCGAGCGCCCTCGCTTTAGGTCCCTCACTACTGCTCAGGCATACTTAGATGCTATCATCAAGCGCTATTCCACCCCTCCGGCTGCCTCGGTGGGTCGCCTGATCCTCCCGATGCTCTTTCCTGACCTTGCGTCTTTCCCCACTGTCTCTGACCTCGCTGCCCACCTGCGCTCGATAGATGAGACCTGGCGCGCTGCCTGCACTGACGCACAGCTTAGAGCCCACCAGCCGCCCATTACCTCTACCCTTTACCTGCTTGCCACCCGCCTCCCTGACCGCCTTGTTGTCGCCCGCGACCGCTTTCTTAGCATTCACCCCGCAGACCTCACCCTCACTCACTTTGTAGACACCCTGACTGTGATTGAGACCCGCCACCGCTCCATCGCCCAGGCGAGCGGTACCGTGCCGGTCCCTATCTTTCAGGGTTGTGCCCCCGCTCAGTGTACCTTCTCCGACGGCTCTGCCGCTGTGGCTGAGACTGCTGCTGCAGCGCAGTTTCGTTCGGGGAAGGGCCGCCGCCCCAAGGTTGGGCGCGGCGGAGGAGGCGGGGGTGCGGGAGGGGGTGGTGGTGGAGTCGGGTCGTCTGGTGCTGGAGCGGACGAGGGGACCCTGCCCAGTCCAGCTGAGCCGCCGCCCCTGCAATCGCAGCAGCAGCAGCAGCCGCAGCGGCCGCCGCAGTCGCAGCAGCCGCAGACGCGGCAGACGAGTGTACTCCCGCCCAGGTGGCCCGGCGCTGGCGGTGGTCGGGCGCGTGGTGGTGTGCCGAGTGGTGGTTCTGGAGGCGTGCGTTGTCAGTACCAGATCCAGACCGGTCCTCGCCGCGGCTTCGTTTGCGGTAAGATCGGTCACTCCACTCCCCGCTGTTTTCGTCGCCTGGACGACCTCTTTCGTCAGCGCTTTGGCCCGTCGCCCGACCTCCCAGACTGGCACAGTTTGCTTAGTCGTCAGATTCAGATTTTTGACGTGGACATGAATGCCATTGTTTCTGCTCTGCATGTGATGTATGCTGATGACTCTAGTGTGCTTCTTGCTTATTACTCACTGTTGGCTAGTGTAGGTGTGCCTAGCTTGTCCTCCCCTGCTGCGTCAGGCGTAGGATCCTCTGCTTTGTTTAGTCTTGGTGCTTCCGCCGTCATTCCGTCGCCAGACCCCACTGCTTCGCTTTCCTTCACCTTGGACTCTGGCGCTTCCCGGTGCTTCTTCCGCGACTTCACGACGCTGACACCGCTTCCTGTTCCTGCTGCCGTTTCTCTTGCTGACCCCTCCGGCGGTCCGGTAGTCGCCCGCAGTTCCACCACCCTTCCTTGTCCGGCGGTTCCTTCGGGCTCTCTTACAGGTCTGCACATCCCCTCGTTCTCCAGGAACCTAGTTGGTGTCGGCTGCCTCTAGGACCTTGGCGTCACCACTACGTTCCCTGGTCACGAGCGGTATGCTGTCTGTACCGAGGCCGCCACTGGTGCCCCCCTGTCCACGTTCCCCCGGGACCCGGTGTCCGGCCTGTTCACACTGGACACCGTGACCCCCCCGGCCGGGGCGCCCCCTCAGGTGGTTGCGTCTACCCAGGTTGCTGCTGCCTCCTCCTGTCGGTCCCTCACTCACCCGACTCTCCTTTGGCACCACCGCCTAGGTCACCCTGCGCTCCCGCGACTGCGTCACATGTCCCAGCACGGTCTTGTCCTTGGTCTCCCAGTTTCTCTCCCCGCGTTTCCCTCCTCCCCCAGCCCCACCTTGCACGCCTTGTATCGAGGGTCGGCTTCGCCGTGCCCCTCACTCCTCCTCGTTTCCCCCTACCGCCGCGCCGCTGCAGACCCTGCACCTGGACGTCTGGGGCCCCGCCCCCGTCCCTGGGCCGCGTCGCGAGCGCTACTTCCTTGTGCTTGTCGACGAATTTACTCGTTACACCACAGTCTTTCCCCTGGAGCGCAAGGCCGACGTGCCTGGCGCTCTCATCCCCTGGCTTGTCTCTGCGCGTGTCCACCGCGGTCTCCCTGTCTTGCGTCTTCACTCCGACCGTGGTGGCGAGTTTGCCTCAGGTGTCCTTGGTCGCTTTTGTCGTGCGGAGGGCATCACCCAGACGTTCACCCTACCGGACTCCCCACAGCAGAATGGGGTCGCTGAGCGACGCATCGGTTTGGTCATGGAGGTGGCTCGCACCTCCCATGATCCATGCCGGTGCACCCCATTTTCTGTGGCCGTTTGCTGTGCGCTACGCTTCTCACCAGCTTAACTTGTGGCCGCACCCTCAGCAGCCGCAGGTTTCGCCGACCCGTCTTTGGACTGGGTCTCCTAGTGACGCGTCTGCGTTCCACGTCTGGGGCTGCCTTGCTCACGTCCGTGCCTCCGGCACGGACAAGCTCACTGCCCGCACCCTTCCCAACGTCTTCCTCGGTTTTCCCCTTGACGCGTCCGACTGGCACTTTTACCACCCGCCGTCTCACCGCTTCTTTCACTCTCGCGACGTCACCTTTGACGAGTCCGCCTCCTACTACCGTCGCTTCCCCCACCGCGGTCCCCGGTTACCCCCCCCTGTTCCTGGTCCCTCCTTCCCCGGTAGTCCCTGCCCTCCTCCTCCTCCCCGTCCCGCCCCCTCTGGTGTGTCCCACGTCACCCCTCGTCCGTCGGTGGACCCGGTTGAGGAGTCTTCTGACTCTGGTGGCCCTGTTGCGCAGTCCTCGCCGGCCGCCCCTCCCCGGGGTCCCCTCCCCAGTCCCCTCCTCCACCGCCTCTGCCGCCGCTGCAGCCGTCGTTGCCGCCGCCGCCGTTGCAGCACCGTTCGCTGCCTCTGGGGGTGCTCGTCCCGGTCGCCCTGGGGGTGGTCCCTCTGGGGGTGCTGGTGTGGAGTGTGCCGGTGGTAGCCGAGGAGCTGCTTGCAGTCCCACTGTCGCTGTTGTGCCGGCGCAGCAGCAGTCCCCGCCGGTGTCAGCCTTCGCCTGCTCCGCCTTCCGTCCCCCGACCCTGCGTCTGTTCCTCTCCGACCGTCTCCT
>BQMB01000359.1:0-37558 GCA_027943415.1 Closterium sp. NIES-67 | reverse complement strand
GTTCGAGAACTGGTGAGGTGTTGACTCTGGTCGACTCTCCCTTTTATTAGGACCTTTCACATAGACCCAGTACAGTGTACTTGCGTTGACCCCAGTTGCATAGGGCTGTCCGAATACATGCTGTTGTCCATTTCCATTTGGCTCTCGTTGACTTGTTGACTTCCGTTGACTCTTTGCTTGACACAAGTTCTGCTACATGGACCCCATGCGAGGCACATGCAACGACCCCAATCGATCAGAATATGCCGACCTTCGTTGACTCTTGTTGATTCTCTCTTGATTCTCTACTTAATTCTCTGCTTGATCTCGTACAGGTTCTGCTACATGGACCCTATACGAGGCACGTGCAACGACCCTAACTACGTCAGACCAGCTGATAACGAGGTGACCCTTGGGATCTCCAGACGCAATGCCACTGTTATTGCTGCTGATCGTGCTGGTGCTCGTGGTGCTGCTGCTGGTGGTGCTGCTGCTCGTGGTGTTACGCTCACTGCTCGTCAGCACCCCACTAACACACTTCGCACACGTTCCACTGCTGCTCTTCACGCGGTTGGCCATTCCGCTGTGACTGATGCTGCTTCTGCTTCAGATAGCAATCGCCTCCTTGCTTCCCCTGGAGCACCTGACAGGAGTGCTGCAGCTAGAGCCACCGCAACCGGAGCAGGAGCAGGAACAGGAGCAGGAGCAGGAGCAGCAGGATCAGGAGCAGGAGCAGCAGGAGGAAGAACACAAGCAGGAGCAGGAGCAGGAGCAGGCGGAAAAACAGGAGCAGGAGCAGCAGGACCAGGAGCAGCAGCAGGAGGGGTCGGAAATGCGCTTAAGATCAAGCCACCAGTGGCGGGGAAACAGAGAGCGTTGTCACCTGCAGCAGCGGATAGGATCAGAGGAGTGGCTGAGACCACGAGATTGAGCGATGCCAAGAGAGTGAGTGAGGAGAAGAGAGTGGGTGAGGGAGGAGAGGAGGTGAGGAGAGAAGTGGGCACGGTCCAGTTGCTGGTCCAAGCAGACCAAGAGCGACGGAAGCAGGTGGAGAAATGGGAGCAGGACGAGCAGGAAGAGCAGGTGGGGAGAGAGGAGAAGCCGGGGAGCGGGGGTAGGTGGGGCAAGTGGAGAAGAGGGGCTGCCACAAGGGGGAAGAGGAGGTGGGAAAGAGGAGCAGCAGGGGAAAGGGGTGGAGTGGGCGCACGTGGAGAGAGGGGGTCGCCACATGGGGGGGGGGGAAACAATCCAGAAGAGGCGAGGAAAAGAAAGATGATAGAGGAAGGGGGTTTCCATAGAGGAACGCAAATACGGGTAAAGGAGGAGCCGAGGGATCATGGCGGGCTGGAGTTAGGAGTGGAGAGAAGGGAAAACAGGGCAGGAGTAGAGAGAAGGGATCATAGAGAAACAGGTAGAGACATAGAGAGGAGGGAGCATGCGGGAACAGGGGTAAGGGGGGGTCAAGGAGTAGGAGTAGGAGGAGGAGCAGTAGAGAGACGGAGCAACACACGGCCTTCAGCACTGGCACAAGGTAGCAGTAGAGGGCCCTCAGCACCAGCACAGAATGACAGCAGAGGGAAGGCTGTGCTGGTGAAGCAGGAGGCAGAGGAAGAGAGGGGCGTTGCGGGGCATAGCGCTGGAGGCAGAGGAGGTATGGGAGCAGCAGCAGGGAGAGCAGCAGGGAGTGGAGCAGGGTTGTCGTTCCGCCGTGCTTCTGCTGTATGCCCCTCTGGTCGTCTTGGACCCGTTGCTACTGGTCCTCCATCTGCTTGTGCAGCAGCAGCTGCTGCTGCTCCTGGTTCTGCGGCTGCTGCAGGGGCGGTGGATGAGAGGGAGGAGGGAGAGGAGGTGGACAGCAGTGCCAGCAGTGGGGAGAGTGAGGAGGATGTGGTGATGTGGCACCACAGGCCGGCCAAGAGACGTGCCATCATGGATGATGATGACGATGAGCTTGAGGACGGAGAAGTGTAGCTTTAGCACTAAGGGCTATGGTTTGCATGAGTGAATGTCAAAGCTTGAGTTGTGTCATTAGTAGCAGAATGAGTTGAGTGTTTTTTATGGTGAAAGTTGGTTTGTCTTTTGATTAGTTGAAGGAATCATAGCATTGAAGTATGTTCCTGCAGAAGCAGTGAACGGCGGAGTGGGCTAAAAGAATACCAGAACAATCAGGAACATCCTATTATATCGTAAGCTGTTCAGGAGTAAGATCGTCAATGTGGCCGTAGCTGTTCTTACTGACGCTTTTTCCCTACAAATTGCATTTCTTACCTTCATTTTAGCCAGTTGTGACGCCTTCTTATTCTTATCTAAATGTTTTTCTTGACGCGTACATGGGTGTGTCAGAACCTAGATTGTGTCGCAATGTTCCTGGAGGCTCCCCAGAGGCTGGATCTTTCTTCAGTGGCAGAATTCGGTCTGGTAGACAGAGCCCAGAGCAGCGAATACCCTACTGACAAGCGAATTCTGTCTGCTCTCCTGCCACTGTTGGGGCGGTTCGGTGAACCACAACGGTCACCGTGTACTGTAGCTATCTTGACCTCCTGGGCTCTCCGGTCGAGCCGGCTAGGCAGCAGAGTTGCGCCGACCCTATTTTCGATCGCATCGCGACCCTATTTTCGATCGCATCACGACCTTTGCATCGCGATCAGCTGATTCTTCGCGTGGCGTGCTCCTCCCCACTTCACGGCGGGGTGGCCAACCATGGCCTCCGCGAAGGGGGTACTGCGGAACGTGCAGGCGCAGGAGGAGGCGTCTCCGCATTCCCCGCGGGAGGGGGGAGTCCTGCGCAACGATGAGCTGGCGCGCCAGCTGGAGCAACTTAAAGACATCGACGCGCTGCAGGTTGGCTGTATAGTCTAGTAACTTAGGACTACTTTCTTAGTACTCGCTGCAGGTCGGCTTTCTAAACGCGTATGCTTTTGTAAGTGCACGATGCAGGCCGAGTATGTAGCTGCGTAGATTCATTTCAAAGTCGTGATAGTGTACGTAATTCGGGTTCTCGGGTTGCAAGTGGTCTAATAAAGTTCGACCCTAGAGCATTGTCGTTAGTGTCCCGTCCTCCTAATATCGCGTATGAGTGGACCGACGAACTTTCAGCGTGATTCATAACGTGCGATTGCTTTTACACTCACATGTACGTCCGATGAAAGTCTTTCGAAGGGCGTGTTTCCAGGCGTTTTACATATACGACCGCAGATCTTACGCTCGTTTTTGCTCACTGCAGCACTGCTGGAGGAGGTGATATCTGCACTGAAATCTCCCGCCTTGCCCCTTCCACCTTCCCCCCTTCCCCCACCTCTCCCCTTCCACCTTATAGGCCTTAGCACACAGCATGGTGGCAGGGGGAAGGAAGGCTCATCTGTGCTCAGTGCGGCTTAGCTGGGGGAGGTGTATCTGCGCTGAAATCTCTCAAGTTTCTCTTCCCCCCTCCCCCCTCCCCCTACCTCTCCCCTTCCCCCCTATAGGCCTTAGCACACAGCATGGCAGCCGGGGGAAAGGAAGGCTCGTCTGTGCTCACTGCGGCTCAGCTGGGAGAGGTGATATCTGCGCTGCAGGCGCAGGTGCAGGCTGAGGTGGCGACGCACCATGACGAGCTGCTGCAGCAGTTATCCTCGTTAAAAGACACTGAGGGCGTGCTCTCTGTGGTGCGCGCTGGAGTCGACTCTTTACTAGCCTCCGTCCAGGTGCGTTCTGGTGTGTGCGTGTTTCTGAGAGTTGGGGTGGTGAAGGTGGGACAGAGGGTAGAGGGCATTTTTGAAGTCCTGTTCAAATTTCCCCGGGGGACCCTGAAATCCTGTTCAATTCACTCTGACTACCAACCATAGCCGTCTCTTTTTTTCTGCGTCTTTCTTTTATTCCTGCCCGGCAGCGTGTGCGGGCAGAGATAGCGGACCCGTATCGAGCCATTCAGGTGAAGACACGCCAACTAACAGCGCTGTACGACACCATGGAGCTGCTAAGAGCCGTCATTAAATACCTCAAGCTGGTGAGTGGATACTAATCTCCTGGTGGTGGCGAGTATAGTTTTGAGGCGCTGAACTAGACCTCTACCAGGCAGCGCTGTACGACACCATGGAGCTGCTAAGAGCCGTCATTAAATACCTCAAGCTGGTGAGTGGATACTAATCTCCTGGTGGTGGTGAGTATAGTTTTGAGGCGCTGAACTAGACCTCTACCAGGCAGCGCTGTAAGACACCATGGAGCTGCTAAGAGCCGTCATTAAATACCTCAAGCTGGTGAGTGGATACTAATCTCCTGGTGGTGGTGAGTATAGTTTTGAGGCGCTGAACTAGACCTCTACCAGGCAGCGCTGTACGACACCATGGAGCTGCTAAGAGCCGTCATTAAATACCTCAAGCTGGTGGGTGGAGAATTAGACCTTGTAAACCGCTCTATAGTCAGTGGATAATCTTGTGCGTTAAATGACATGTAAGCAGAAAAGCTATCATGTTGTTTGTGGATATTAAATATTCCTCGTGGGGTAGTAGAACGGAGACCTATCCAGAGTAAGTTGGTGGTTTCATGCCTCTGAATTCCTGCATTTGCGTGCCATTCCCTTTGCTTCACCGCTCTCTCCTTATTTCCACCCTTTGCTTTCCGTCGCCTTTCCCTTCCTTTCTACCAACCACGTCTCTTCCTACTCTGCCACTCTACAACCCTCAACCCCCTCCCCTCCTCCCATCTCTCTTCCAACTCTGCCGCCCTGTGTCTCTCACCCCCCTCCTCCCGGCCCTCCCCCCTTGTTCGCGCAAGTTGCGCGAGCACCTGTCATCTGGCGTGGAAAAGGCAGAACTATTCAAGACGGGGCAGGCTTGGCAGGAGGTGGAGACGGTTCGGAGGGAGGCGCAGCTGGGGGGGGTGCATCTGGTGGACGGGCAGCAGCAGTGGGTGGGGGAGGCAGGGTAGGACGTAGCATGAGTAAGAGACTTGGAAATAAATAAAAAGCAAGTCCCCTTCTCTCCTCTCCCCCTTCCCCCCTTCCCACACTCCTCTTTCCGTCCCTCCTTCCTCTGACCCTCCCTAGGTGCGCAAGTTGCGGGAGCACCTATCATCAGGGGTGGAAAAGGCCGAGCTGAGCAAGGCGGGGCAGGTGTGGCAGGAGGTGGAGACGGTCCGGAGGGAGGCGCAGCTGGGGGGGGTGCATCTGGTGGACGGGCAGCAGCAGTGGGTGGCGGAGGCAGGGCAGGCGATCAGAAGGGAGGCGATGAAGTCGCTGGAAGCAGGGATGGAGGCGATGAACCAGGCTGAAGTGGGCAGCGTGCTGCAGGTGTGAGGGGTTTGGGTTTGGGTTTTGGGTTTTGGTTTGGGTTCTGGTGTCCATATTTCGGGTTTCTAGAGGGGTGTAACAGAGTTTAGGCGGGGAGGGAGGGCAGACGATCAGGATGGAGGCGATGAACCAGGCTGAAGTGGGCAGCGTGCTGCAGGTGCGAGGGGTTTGGATTTGGGTTTTGGGTTTTGGTTTGGGTTCTGGTGTCCATATTTCGGGTTTCTAGAGGGGTGTAACAGAGTTTAGGCGGGGAGGGAGGGCAGACGATCAGGATGGAGGCGATGAACCAGGCTGAAGCGGGCAGCGTGCTGCAGGTGCAAGGGGTTTGGGTTGGGGGTAGAGAGAAGAAAGAGAAGGAAGAAGCAACTTCAGCATGTCTGGGCAGGGATCAGGAGATAGGTGATGAGGAGGACATTAGATGCAGGGCTGGAGGCGATGAACCAGGCTGAAGTGGGCAGTCTATTTTATAGGTGCCTCAAAGAAAGGTGACGAGGAGGGCATTAGATGCAGGGATGAGGAGGACGCAATCAACCAGGCTGAAGTGGGCAGCGTGCTGCAGGTGAGAAGGGGTAGGGGGGTAAGGGTGGGGAGGGAAAAGAGGTAGGGATGAGCTGCACTAGACCAGGTGGGTGGTGATCTCTTATAACGAAGCAGGCCACTCCCGCCTCTTTTTCCCTCCCATTCCCGTGCTCTTATCACGCCTCTCCTCCTACTCAGGTGCTTTTCAGCATGGGCCTTCACTTTTTCTCCCCTCCGTTTCCTTCAGGTTTTTTTCAACATGGGCAAGCTATAAGAGACAGACTGTGGACCAGCGGCGGGCGTCACATCACATGCTCTCCTGTTTGGAAAAGGAATCCCCCACATCTCTATCACTGCCTCTTATTCTCTCTCAGGTGTTCTTCAACATGGGCGAGCTGCGCCCCACAGTGGACCAGCTGGTGGCGAAGCACAAGGGGCAGGCGATGAGGGCAGTGGCCACCGGGCTCGACATGAAGGTGTGTGTCCTTAACCCTAAACCCCGAAACCCGTGAAGCCCCGTGAAGCACAAGCGTCAGGCCATGAAAGCAGTGGCCACCCCACTGGGCTCGACATGAAGGTAGGCATCCCCCTCTGATGCCCCTAAAAGCCCCTTCATGAAGCACAAGGGGCGGGTAATGAGAGCAGTGGCCACTGGGCTCGACATGAAGGTGTGTTTACGTATTTTACGAAGCTTTGCTATAAATGACTTCCAATACCCTCTTTAAGGAATCAAAAGATCTGAATTTTCTCCCTCTCTCACTCAATGATGTGCTGATTCCCTCAGAATTGTTTCTCTCTCCTCTCACCCATCTTCGTTGCCTGTGTGTGTTTCCTACCAGTTTTACAGTTTAATTGAGATATGAAAATGAGGATGCAATGTTGCCCGTTTTCCCCATTTTTCCTCCCTCCCATCTCTCCAAATCCAGAGTGAACACCACTTGGGTGCCATAGGTCTTAACGTGGCAGCAACTTTGAAAACGCTTAAGTAAAAATGAGTAGAGAGCTTGCTTGAAAAACTCTTGTGAAAAAATTGATGGTATCTCTTTTCCCCACTTTTCCTCCCTGTCATCTCTCCAAATCCAGGCAATCAGTGCAAGCATGGGAGCATCCGGGGGAGGTGGAGGCTTAGGAGGGTCTGTGGGTGGACCAGGTATGGTGCGGGGTTTGTAGACGACTATGGGAAGATGTAGGGAGATTTCGGTGGATTTATTTCATTTTATTTGAAGTACCATTAAGCAAGAGATGCTCTAGCAGAGGCCGATGGGATCCCTTGGTGATCTGGCATTGTAATGACATAGAGTCATAGACCTTATTAGTCACTTGATCCGCTTCGCCTCGTTCTCTTTTTTCCTCCCTCTCCTAGGAGGAGCCATGCGGAGCGGCACACCTCCAATGGGAGGGGCACCCCGAGCCAGGGAGGCTCTCTGGCAGAGGCTGACAGGATGCCTGGATGAGCTGGCGCGTGTGATGGTGCTGACGTGGCACCTCCAGCGAGTGATGGCGAAGAAACGAGACCCCATCTCACATGTGGTGTTCCTGGATCATGTGCTACAGGTGGGTGCTGCTACAGGTGGGTGCTGCTACAGGTAACAGGTGGGAGCTGCTACAGGTGGGTGCTGCTGCAGGTGGGAGCTGCTACAGGTGGGAGCTGCTACAGGTGGGTGCTTCTACAGGTGGGTGTTGCTACATGTGGGTGCTGCTACAGGTGGGTGCTGCTACAGGTGGGTGCTGCTGCAGGTGGATGCTGCTACAAGTGGGTGCTGCTACAGGTGGGTGCTGCTGCAGGTGGGTGCTGCTGCAGGTGAGTGCTACATGTGAGTGCTACATGTGAGTGCTACCGGTGAGTGCTACCGGTGAGTGCTACAGGTGAGTGCTACAGGTGAGTTCTACAGGTGAGTGCTACAGGTGAGTGCTACAGGTGAGTGCTGCAGGTGAGTGCTGCAGGTGAGTGCTGCAGGTGAGTGCTGCAGGTGAGTGCTGCAGGTGAGTGCTGCAGGTGAGTGCTGCAGGTGAGTGCTGCAGGTGAGTGCTGCAGGTGAGTGCTGCAGGTGAGTGCTGCAGGTGAGTGCTGCCACACATTGGGGTTGTGCGCCGGCTACAGGTGGGGGAGAGTGAAGGGGCGGACCAGGGGCTGCGAGTGTGGGAGGCACTGGTTTGGGCGTTTGCCTCTCAGCTACAAGCCAATTGTCATGTCCCATGCCATCTTTTGTTCGACCCTCCTGTTTTTCTCTGTCTCCCCTCCCTTACCCTCACTCTCCCAGTCAGGGGATGTCCTCCCCACGGAGCGGGTGTGGGAGGCGCTGGTGAGGGCGCTCTCCTCTCAGCTTCGAGCCACGTTCACCGCCTCCTCCTCTCCTGTTCAACCCTTTCCTCCTTTGTCGCTCTGTCCCTCCTTCCTCCCCTGCCCACCCCCAGTCAGGGGACGTTCTCCCCACGGAGCAGAGCGGGTGTGGCCCCACCGCGTGGGAGGCGCTGGTGCCGGCGTTCGCCTCTCAGCTTCGAGCCACGTTCACCGCCTCCTCCTCTCCTGTTCAACCCTCCCTCCTGTTCAACCCTCCCTCCTCTGTCTCTCTGTCTCTCCTTCCCACCTCCCCCCTTTCCAATCCAACGCCCCCGTTTCGCTGCAATCCGCAGTCAGGGGACGTCCTCCCCACGGAGCGGGTGTGGGAGGCGCTGGTGCGGGCGTTCGCCTCTCAGCTTCGAGCCACGTTCACCGCCTCCTCCTTTGTCAAAGAGACGTTCGTCTCCGCCTACCCGCGCCTCTTGGCGTCTATTGAGGGGTTTTTGGACCGTCTACAGGCGGATACAGATGTCCGGGCGCTTGGGGGAGGGGGAGGAGCTGGATTGGGAGGAGTTGGTGGGAGTGGGATGGGAGGAGGGGGAGGAGTGGGGGGTTCGTGGGCGAATGGAGGCACGCCACCTGTCATCTCGGCGGAGCATCGAGCGCAGCTGATGGCTGCAGTGGAGCCGTTCCAGGTGGGTAGGTGGGTGGGTGGGTAGGCGGGTGGGTGGGTGGGTGGGTGGAGGGGGGGAGGGGCGGTTGGATGGATGGAAGCACACAGCACACCACGCACGCCACCTGCCATCACGGCGGAGCATCGAGCGCAGCTGATGGCTGCAGTGTAGCCGTTCCAGGTGGGTGGGTGGGTTGGGTGGATGGGTGGGTGACTTTGTGACGCTTTCTGCGCATCTTTTCCCCAACCTGACCCGCTTGCTCTCCTGAATGACCCACCCCATGGATGCAATGATGCCAGCAGCAGGCGGGGGGAGGGGAGGGGCGGTCCTGGGCTAGGCCCTAGGGGGGGGTGAGTCTTATAGCGAGGATGGATGGATGACGGAGGTTTTGGGGACAGTCTCAAAGACAGAGTTGGTTTCTTCTCTTGCCTCTGTGCTGCACTTCCCCTGCCCCCCCTTCCCCACCACCCAGGTTGCATACTTGACCCTCTCACTCTCCCGGATGACCGACCCGATCAATGCAATGATGCCAGCAGCAGGGGGGGGGAGGGGGGGGGTTCCGGGGCCTGAGGCAGGGTTGAGGCTTATAACGAGGATGGAGGAGGAGGTGGAGGCAGTGAAGGGGAACGGGCGGCTGCTGCGACTCGTGCTGGCGAGTGCCGGCAAGGCGCTGCAGCTGCTGGCAGAGCGATGCGAGTACCAGGTGAGAAGTATGGTGTGTGTTGAGATTGGTAGGTGGGATGTGGCATAGAGGGGGGTGGGAAATAGTGTGGCATCAGGAAGTGCATTGGCGTGTGATAGTAATATCGTTTCAATTTTACTCAAAACGATATTACCATTACACTGTGGCATAGAGGAGGGTGGGAAGTAGTGTGGCATCAGGAAGTGCATTGGCGTGTGATAGTAATATCGTTTCAATTTTACTCAAAACGATATTACCATTACACTGTGGCATAGAGGAGGGTGGGAAGAAGTGTGGCATCAGGAATTGCATTACCTGGCGCTCTGTGCGTGCTGCTGGGAGCTGTGCACTGCACTCTGATTTCTTGCCTCCCTCTCATCCCCCCCCCCCCTCTGCTCCCCCATCCACCCCTTGTAGGTCCCCTGAACTCTCCAGGTCGCTCCTTGTCCAGAGTCCCAGCAGGTACTAGCCCCCTATCCCCCATCCCAGCAGCGCAACATCGCCCTGTCCGCGCTGCTGGGAGCCGTGCACACGCGCTGCATGCACCTGCTCGTTATTCTCCCTCTTTCCCCTCATCCGCCCGTTGCTGCTTCCCTGCTTTCAGGTGGCCACTGGCCCGGAGTCCCGGCAGGTCCTGGCCCCCTGCTCGCCATCCCAGCAGCGCAACATCGCCCTGTGCGTGCTGCTGGGAGCCGTGCACACGCGCTGCATGCACCTGCTGGCGCGGCTCCCCGAAGAGGCTGATGCTGTGATGGAGGCGGGTGTGGGGTCCGTGCACGGTGTGGCGATGGACGCTGTTGCTCCACTGTTCAAGGTGTGCTCTCATGTTCCATGCACGCGGTTGTGTTGGGTCGCGCTGCAGGCACCTGGTCGCATGGGACCACAGGTGTTTGGTCCGTGCAGGGTGTGGCCATGCACGCTGGAGCTCCACTGTTCAAGGTGTGCTCTCATGTTCCATGCACGCGGTTGTGTTGGTTCGCGCTGCAGGCACCTGGTCGCACGGGACCACAGGTGTTTGGTCCGTGCACGGTGTGGCCATGCACGCTGGAGCTCCACTCCTTAAGGTGGCCCTGTGTTCTGTGGATGGGCTTGAGTCTGCCATTTGATGACATGGAGGCGGGAGTGGGGTCTCTGCACACTGTTGCGATGGACAGACGCTGTTACGGCCGCTGTTCAGGGTGAGCTTGTGTGCCAAGCTGACTTTTGAGTCGACTCAAAGGTGAGCTTGTGTGCCAAGCTGACTTTTGAGTCGACTCAAAGGTGAGCTTGTGTGCCAAGCTGACTTTTGAGTCGACTCAAAGGTGAGCTTGTGTGCCAAGCTGACTTTTGAGTCGACTCAAAGGTGAGCTTGTGTGCCAAGCTGACTTTTGAGTCGACTCAAAGGTGAGCTTGTGTGCCAAGCTGACTTTTGAGTCGACTCAAAGGTGAGCTTGTGTGCCAAGCTGACTTTTGAGTCGACTCAAAGGTGAGCTTGTGTGCCAAGCTGACTTTTGAGTCGACTCAAAGGTGAGCTTGTGTGCCAAGCTGACTTTTGAGTCGACTCAAAGGTGAGCTTGTGTGCCAAGCTGACTTTTGAGTCGACTCAAAGGTGAGCTTGTGTGCCAAGCTGACTTTTGAGTCGACTCAAAGGTGAGCTTGTGTGCCAAGCTGACTTTTGAGTCGACTCAAAGGTGAGCTTGTGTGCCAAGCTGACTTTTGAGTCGACTCAAAGGTGAGCTTGTGTGCCAAGCTGACTTTTGAGTCGACTCAAAGGTGAGCTTGTGTGCCAAGCTGACTTTTGAGTCGACTCAAAGGTGAGCTTGTGTGCCAAGCTGACTTTTGAGTCGACTCAAAGGTGAGCTTGTGTGCCAAGCTGACTTTTGAGTCGACTCAAAGGTGAGCTTGTGTGCCAAGCTGACTTTTGAGTCGACTCAAACGTGAGCTTGTGTGCCAAGCATCTGTGGTCTACCAGCAGGAATCCGCTGAGAGGTTTTTGGGAATTCTAAAAAAGCGTTTTTGGTCTACCAGCAGGAATCTGCTTCCAGAAATTGTCTGAAGTGTCTGTGAGACTGTCTCCTCTTTCGTCCTCACCTCTTCCTCTATCGCCGTACCCCTGTGCTTGTATGTTTGAGTCGACTCAAAAGTCACCTCTATCGTCGTAACCCTGTGCTTGTATTTCTCCGCAGGCCATGAGGGATCGAATCGAATCGAATCGAATAGAATCGAATCCTGTCTGCTTCAGATCCACCAGCAGCAGGACTTCGCCTCAAAGGACCCAAACGCCCCCCTCTCCGCCCCTCCCGTTTCCCTGACTGCTCTGTTTCCCTGACTGCTCTGTTTCCCTGGCTGCTCTGTTTCCCTACACAACCCTCCCTTCCTCTCTTTCAGGCCATGCGGGACCGCATCGAGGCCTGCCTTCTGCAGATCCACCAGCAGGACTTCGCCTCGGACGACCCCAACGCGCCTCCCTCCTCCACCACCCCGCCTCCCCCCGGCGCCGCCTCAAGAAACCGCCAGAACAGCAGCAGCGGGGGCTCGAGGGCAACCCAGAAACAGCAGCAGCAGCAGCATGAGTCAGCAGGGGACAACTGTTCCCCATACATGGAGAACACCCTCCGTGCCATCACTCATTTCCACACTGAGTTTCTCTCCAAGCTTCTCCCCCCTGACTCCTCTTCCTCTGCGATGGCTCTCTCGACACCTGCTTCGTCCATATTCGCTGCGTCCCTGTCTGGTGCTGCCGCCTCGGGTCCTCTCTCGCCGTCCACCGCCCTGCCTCCTGCATCTGTGTCCGAACCCGTTGCACAGTCTCTTGCGAAACGGTAAGCTTGCACCCGCGTCCGCGCACACACTATCACGCACCCCCTCACACACACTCACGCACGTTTGCTGCACCTGCTGCTAAACCCCTCCCCGCTCGACCCGTCTCGTCCCGGCATTGCATGCACTGCGCCCGTCTCGTCCCAGCATGGCATGGCATGGCATGGCATTGCATTGCATTGCACTGCGCTTGCCTTAAACGGTCCTCGTCTCCTCCCCTCCCAGCCTCGCATCCCGCAGCCTCCCCTTCCTTGTCCACCATGCCTATCTCGTTTACACTACACACCTTTTCTTCCATTCCCCTCTCCCCCCCCCTCCCCTCCCAGCCTCGCATCCCACAGCCTCCTCTTCCTTGTCCGCCATGCCTCGTTCGTTGGCTGACCTCTCCGTTTATATCACACCTACTTTCTCTCCTCCCCCTCCCCTTCCCCCTCCCCCTCCCCCTCCCCCTCCCCCTCCCCCTCCCCCCCCAGCCTCGCATCCAGCATGCTCCTCTCCTTTTCCGCCACGCCCCGCTCGTGTGCCCATTGGTTAGCCTTTCCGTTTATAGTATACCCACTTTCTCCCCCCCGGCTCCCAGACTGGCATCCCGTACGCTGCTCTTCTTCGCCCGTCACGCCTCTCGCGTCTGCCCTTCAGTTGGCCTCTCCATTTATACTTCACCCACTTTCTCCCCTCCCCCCCTCCCCTTCCAGCCTGGCATCCCGCACGCTGCTCTTCTTTGTCCGTCACGCGTCTCTCGTGCGTCCGCTCTCAGAGGCCGGTCGCCTGCGCCTAGCCCGAGACATGGGCGAGCTGGAGTTCGCAGTGGGGCAGCACCTCTTCCCCAACCATGCTCTCGGGCCGTCCTACCGTGCCCTGCGTGCCTTCCGGCCCTTGCTGTTTCTGGACTTGGATAAGATCCCCACCAGCTCGCTTCTGCAGGTGAGTCTGCTGACAGGAAGGTGAATGTGACTGCATTGGCTGTGCTAATGTGGAGTTCGCAGTAGGGCAGCACCTCTTACCCAACCATGCCCTGAGAGCCTCCTACCGTGCCCTCCGTGCCTTCCGGCCGCTCACTTCCCTGAGCTCACTTCCCTGAGCTCACTTCCTTGGGCACACTTCCCTAAGGTTAGCTCACTTCTCTGAGGTGAGCTCACGTCCCTGAGCTCACTTCGCTGAGCCCACTTCGCTGAGCTCACTTCACTGAGCTCACTTCCTTGAGCTCACTTCCCTAGGCTCATTTCCCTTAGCTCAGTTCAGTGAGCTCAGTTCCCTGAGGTGAGCTCCCTTCTTTGAGCTCACTTCCCTGAGGTTTCTCACTTCCCTGAGCTCACAACCCTAAGGTGAGCTCACTTCCCTGAGCTCACTTCCCTAAGCTCACTTCCTTGAGCTCACTTCCCTGAGGTGAGCTCACTTCCCTGAGCTCACTTCCCTAAGCTCACTTCCCTGAGGTGAGCTCACTTCCCTGGGCTCACTTCCCTAAGCTCACTTCCTTGAGCTCACTTCCCTGAGGTGAGCTCACTTCCCTGAGCTCACTTCTTTCAGTTTTCTCTCCTGAGGTGAGCTCACTTCCCTGAGCTCACTTCCCTGAGCTCACTTCCCTGAGCTCACTTCCCTCAGCTCACTTCCCTCAGCTCACTTCCTTCAGCTCATTTCCCTGAGCTTACTTCCCTGAGCTCACTTCCCTAAGCTCTTTCCCCGAGCTCACTTCCCTGAGGTGAGCTCAGTTCCCTGAGCTCAATTCCCTCAGCTCACTTCCTTCAGCTCATTTCCCTGAGCTTACATCCCTGAGGTGAATGGGTGAATGGGTGCATGGGTGGATGGATATATGAGTGTATGGGTGTATGAGTGCATTCGTGGATGGGTGTATGGGTGAATGGGTGTATGGGTGTATGGGTGTATGTGTGGATGGGTGTATGGGTGTATGAGTGTGTGGGTGTATGGGTGTATGGGTGTATGGGAGAAAGAGTGTATGGGTGTATGGGTCTATGAGTGTATGGGCGAATGGGTGTATGGGTGAATGGGTATATGGGTGTATGGGTGTATGGGTGTTTGGGTGTATGGGTGTATGGAGGTATGGGTGTATGGGTGTATGCGCGTATGGGTGATGGGTGTATGGGTGTATGGGTGTATGGGTGTATGATTGTATGGGTGTATGGGTGTATGGGTGTATGGGTGTATGGGTGTATGGGTGTATGGGTGAATGAGTGTATGGGTGTATGGGTGTACGGGTGTATGGTTGTATGGTTGTATGGGTGAATGTGTGAATGGGTGTATGGGTGAATGGGTTTATGGATGTATGGGTGTATGGATGTATGGGTGTTTGGGTGTCTGGGTGTATGGAGGTATGGGTGTATGCGCGTATGGGTGATGGGTGTATGGGTGATGGGTGTATGGGTGATGGGTGTATGGGTGATGGGTGTATGGGTGTATGGGTGTATGGGTGTATGGGTGTATGGGTGTATGGTTGTATGGGTGTATGGGTGTATGAGATCCCCACCAGCTCACTCCTTGAGGTCAGTCCGACAGCCTATTGACAGTAGAGAAAGAATGACTGTGAGACGTCTCGAAACAGACGTGCTTTTAGACGTCTCGAAACAGACGTGCTTTGAGACGTCTCGAAACAGACGTGCTTTGAGACGTCTCGAAACAGATGTGTGCCTGGCCCCGCTGCTTCCTGTGGCTGGGCCCGCACTCGAAGCAGCAGCAGAGCAGCAATCAGGGGAGCACACACACAATGCATTACCACTTCTCGTGCCTTTCCAGAGATTCTGAGTGAACTCAAAAGCAGAGTCAGCCCATTACATCACCACTTCTCCTGTGCTTTTCCAGAGATCCTGAGTGATTTCACTCTCATTTGAACTCAGCCTCATTCCTGCTTCTCCCCCCCCCTCTTTATCATCCCTCTCTCCTCTAATCCCGCAACCCAGGATCTCCCTCCAAGCGTCGTCCTGCACCATCTCTTATCCCATGGTCCCCCAGAGCTGCTTTGCGTTTCCCCACTCTCCGTTTCACCTTTTTTTCCTCTAATCCCGCAACCCAGGACCTCCCTCCAAGCGTCATCTTGCACCACCTCTTCTCTCGCAGGCCGTCCGAGCTGCTCTCACCCCCATCCCTCACCCGCCCCCCTCAGGACCTTCCCCCAAGCGTCGTCTTGCACCATCTCTTCTCCCGCGGGCCACCCGAGCTGCTCTCCCCCTATGCGCGCATCCAGCAGCCCCCGGCGCGCTACTCCCTGTGGATGGACCAGCACAGCGAGCAGCAGGCATGGCAGGGGATAAAGGCTTCTCTAGATGACTATGTGGGGAGTGTGAAGGCGAGGGGAGGGAAGGAGTTCCACCCGGTGTACCCAGTGATGCTGCAGCTGGGGCAAACTCTGCTAGGGGGCGCAAATGAGGGGAAGTAAGGGGTAGGTGTGACCTGGTGTGGCTACTGGGGCAGATGCTGCTTGGAGGGGGGGGATGAGGGGAAGGGAGTACGTCACTCTGTGGCTGGACCAGCACTCGGAGCAGCAGGCGTGGCAGGGAATCAAGGCATCCCTGGATGACTATGTGGGCAGCATGAAGGCAAGGGGAGGGAAGGAGTTCCACCCGGTGTACCTGGTCATGCTGCAGCTGGGGCAAATTCATCTAGGGGACGTGAATGAGGGGAGGTAGAAGTTCCTTCCATTGGGGAGTATTGTGGGTGGGGGGGTGTTAGAAATAGACTGCGAATACTACTTTTGTATTTGTACTTTTATATCCTAGTTTAGGTTATGAATGTTCTAGTGGGTTAGGGTGTACTCACAAATCCCAACCTCACCCAATTGTGATCCCCCCAATCTCCAATTACCCAATTAGAGATTCCGGAGATCCCAATGGGGATTCCCTCCAATTCTCCCTTCATCCATTCACTCTCACCTTGCCATGTACTTATAGAGCCTTGGGCTCCTTACATAATCAATCATTTCAACTATATTTCTTACATGGTATCAGAGCGATCTATCCGCACACGCGGATCAAGGTCCCAATCTTAACGTGCCCGCGCTACGCGCACTTCATCGTCGCGACATTCGTTTCGAGTCGTCGGAATTTCGACGTGCTCCACTCTGCGGTCGCGCCTCTCATCGTCGACCGCCTTCGCGCTCGACCTCGTCGAATTTCTCATCTCTGAAGCGTTCACGCTTCTCATCGTCGATTTCCTCATCGGTTCTCCTTGGTCGAATCTCAATTTCGACCATCTCTTAAAACCCGTTCTCGAGTTTCCCCTCAGACCCCGCCAGAATAGGCGAACTCCCCTCGCGAAATCGCCTCCACGAACGTCTCGCGTCAAATGAAGAGCAGGTACACAGGTTGAAGCGGAGCGGAGCTGGTTGCGGAGCTGGTTGCGGAGCTGGTTGCGGAGCTGGTTGCGGAGCTGTGTAGCTCCGGGACAGGGCCTGGGGGTGTGTGGGGGGGTGTGTGGGTCCGGGGTTAGACATAGGCTCAGATTTAGTTTCAAGTCGGCGTTTTAACGAATTTTCGCCGATGCCATTTCCTACTTAGCGGCATTTTGATGAATCCGTCAGAGTGATTTTCAACAATTCTCGTCGACCAATTTCCAGAAGTGTCGCGCTGCACACCGACAATGGCTTACTCAACCACTTCACTCGCCAACCCGATCCCGCTCCTTCGTCTCGAGCCGGACGGCACATGCTCCAACTACAAGGCTTGGCGCTATGGTGTCGACAAGCACCTCCTCAGTCGCGAGGTGAAGGGGCTCGAGCTCACCGACGTCATTCTCAACATCGGTGACGGCAAAGAGCCTCCTAAACCCGAGAGGTCCGCCGATCCAGCTAATGCCGCCGCCGAAGCAGTTTATGCTGCTGCACTGCTCAATTACAAGAATTGGGAGAAGGCCGATGGTGCGGTCATTAGTGTCTTCAGAGGCACCACTCCTCCCGAACTCGTCGAAATCTACCACAACTACCCGTCTGCCAACGCTATTTGGCTCTACCTCGAAGACCGCTTCCTGAACAAGACAGCAGTGGGAGTTGCTATACTCATCCCCAGCATGTTCCAAATGCGGCTCAAGGACTCGCCAGGCATGGCGGACTATGTCACCAAGGTGCAGTCCATTCATGGTGAACTCAAACAGTTGGGGATAGTCTTCCCCAAGCAAGCCCCTGCAGCCGCTCTCCTAGTCGGCCTCACTCCGGCATACGAAGTCACACACAAGATGCTCTTGGGCCTTGCTCCTGCAGACCTCACATTTGCCAAGGTCTCATCCGCGCTCCTTTCTGTCGAAAAGGACAACAGCGCTCAAGCCAAGGCCAATGCAATCCGCGCTCCCGTGCCTCAAGCCTATGCCGCTTCAGCGCCATTCCAGCGCAACCGCTTCTCCCCGTGTCCCTACGTCATCAAGCGCGGCCCTCGTGCTGGCCAGGTGTGTGGCGGCACCAACCACGCCCTTGCCTCCTGCTTTAAGAAGAAGGATGACGAGTGGTATGCCGTCAATGGGACCGCCTCCAAGCCGCCAAGCTGGATGGTCAATCGTGCTCCTCGCCAAGTCAATCAAGTCGAAGCGCAGGAATCCGTGCAGGCTGCTGTGGCTGCACCTGCTGATGTGCGCCTCAACATGTTGTTCCCTGGCACTGCCATGATTAATGAGACGATTTCGCAGTATCCTGGCTCACAAAGCACCTCAGCTACAATAGAGTTCACCCTCGACAGTGGGGCCACTCACACGGTTCTCAAGGAAGAACACTCCTTCAAGCTATACGAGACACCAATCCGTCTACTTGGAGCAGACTCCAGTTTCACAACACACGCCAAGGGCTCCTCCACAGTTCCGTGCCCAGCTTTTCCTTCGGGCAGTGTGACTGGCATGTGTGTTCCCACACTACGCCACAATCTCGTGGCCCAACACGAGCTCCAACGGGCAGGCGTCACCACGATCTTCCCACCACACTCGGATCACTGTGACCTCCTCGACCCTAAGTCCAACAAGCTCCTAGCACGCTTCACACTCAACAGTAGCAAGCTCTACACGCTGCGTTCACCTGCACCTCTCGCCGCCCTCTCCCAAGCGCAAGCTGCCAGCACCACTCCGTGTTCGTGTCACAGCTTTGCCAACCCAACCATCCTCTACCACCATCGCTTGGGTCACCCCAACTTCCGTACACTTGCCGACATCGCTTCCAAGAAACTTCTTCTTGGCCTCCCGTCGGCGCTTCCTCCACCAACAGACTCACCTGCACCCACCTGCCTAGACTGCACCAAGAGCAAGCTCAGGCAGCAGCCGCACCCTTCCTCCCCATCCGTCGCAGCTGCTCCGCTGGACCTAGTACACATGGATGTCTAAGGCCCAGCTCCAGTCGCATCCCGAGGCGGTCATCGGTAATTTCTTACACTAGTCGATGACCACTCGCGGTATGTTTCTGTGCACCTCCTGCATACCAAGGCGGAGGCACCCGATGTCATCATGGCGTGGGTGCGCCAGGCTCAAGTCACGTTCGGCACTCCTCTGAAGTGCCTCCATTCTGATGGCGGGGGAGAATTTCGCAATGGCAAACTCGATAACTTCTGTGCGGCCCAAGGGATTCGGCAAACCTTCACGCTCCCCGAAAGCCCGCAGCAGAACGGCATTGCAGAGAGCCGCAACCACACCTTGGTTCAGATCGCTCGCTGCCTCCTCAGTCACGCCAACGCACCACGGTCACTCTGGGGATATGCCCTCTTCCATGCGGCACTCCTCTACAATCTTTATCCGCATCCCCACCGGCCAGACACCACACCTACCGCTCTCTGGCTTGGGGTCACGCCTTCCGCCCGCTCTCTACGCGTCTGGGGGTGTACCGCGTATGTGTTGCTAAGCCCCCATACGCGCAGGAAGCAACGTGGCAAGCTTGGTCCCAAAACCCAGACCTGCATGTACCTGAGGCACAACTCCGACTCCCCAGACTACTTATTCCTCAACCCAATCACCAGACAGCTGATTCGCAGCCGTGATGTCGTCTTCGATGAGACACGCCCATTCCACGCTGCGACCACGGGCGAGCCTCCTCCACCTCCCCCGACGCTTGTTTGGGCAGACTTCGATGCCCCACCTCCAGCCGCTGCCCCTTCTCCGGGGCCTTCTCCGTCTGGCGTGTCTCACCCGGCCTCTCCAGTATCCTCCACAGCGGCACCTCCTCCTGCTCCGCCTTCCCCGCGCGTCGAGCCCGGCTCACCAGTCTCCTATCGGAGGCGCCCAGTCCCTCTGGTCCCACCGCAACCGCCTTCGTCTCCGGTCTCTAGTCGCACTCGTTCCAAGGGACCGGCTCCGCCTCTCGCCTGGGGACCAGCCGCCTTCTCCATCCGCTGTTCGGTCACCCCGCCTCCTCCTGCCGGGGGTGATGTCCCCTCCATCCGTATTCCCCCCCCGTGCACTTCTGGAGAGCATGGTGCAGGAGAAGAGGCGTGTTTCAAGCCGACTCAGAATGCTGGTGGTGGTGGTGTGAACGGCGCCATGTTCTTTTCCATCCCTCTGCCTCAGATTTTAGTCTCTTCGTTCGTCACTCCTCCGAGCCCTTCTACATCCTCGTCTACGTCGACGACTTCATTCTAGCCGCCAGAGATCCAGCCGACATGGCAGCTGTCCAGTCTGCTCTTAGCTCCGCCCTTCTCATGAAGGATCTTGGTGACCTCAAGAACTACCTGGGGATGGAGATCACTCGTGACCGCCAGGCTTGCACGATCATCCTCTCCCAGGAGTCCTACATTGACAACCTTCTCAAGCGGTTCGACATGGACTCCAGTAACTCTGTCTCCACTCCACTCCCACTACAGCATCAGCTCACGGCCCCTCCAGTTCCTTCTCCTGACGCCTGCAAGGACCCGTACCCTGAGCTAGTCGGTTCACTTATGTATGCCATGATGTGCACTCGACCAGACTTGGCTTACCCGGTTAGTGTCCTCTCTCGGTACGTCTCCCCCGGACGCTACACTGCCTCGCATTGGTCTGCAGCCAAGAGGGTCCTCCGCTATCTACAAGCCACCAAGTCTCACATCCTCAGTCTTGATGGTACCTCTCCAGTCAAGCTCGAGGGATATACGGACTCCTCATGGGCCGATGACCAGACTGACAGACGCTCCTCCCAAGGGTACTGCTTTACCCTTGGTAGCGGAGTCATCAGCTGGCGCTCCACTCGGTCCTCTGCAGTCTCCCTGTCGTCCTGCGAGGCCGAGCTCTACGCGGGCACAATGGCTGCTCAAGAGGCACGCTGGCTCTCCTTTCTCCTCGCTGAGTTAGGCTACCCCCAGCAGTCGCCCACCCTGTGGTGTGACAACCAGAGTGCCATTCACCTCACAAAGGATCCTGTGTTCCACTCTCGCACCAAGCACATCGAACTTCGTCATTTCTTCATCCGAGATCTTGTTCAGAGTGACCAGCTGACGGTACGGTACATCGCCTCAGATTGCAACCTCGCCGACCTCTTTACCAAGGCTCTCGGCAAGGCTGACCACCATCGCCTTCTCCGTTCCATGGGGCTATGTGCTTCTTGACCGGGTTTGCATACTATGGGGGTGTGTTAGAAATAGACTGCAAATACTACTTTTGTATTTGTACTTTTATATCCTAGTTTAGGTTATGAATGTTCTAGTGGGTTGGGGTGTACTCACAAATCCCAACCTCACCCAATTGTGATCCCCCCAATCTCCAATTACCCAATTGGAGATTCCGGAGATCCCAATGGGGATTCCCTCCAATTCCCCCTTCATCCATTCACTCTCACCTTGCCATGTACTTATAGAGCCTTGGGCTCCTTACCTAATCAATCATTTCAACTCTATTTCTTACAGAGGGGGGGGAGGGAGGGATGGTAAGGAGTTCCACGGTCCACCCCTGTTTACCCAGTGATGCTGCAGCTGAGGCACACGCTGCTCGCGGGAGGAGATGAGGGAAAGTAATGGGTAGGTATGACCGACGTCAAAGGCAAGGCCCTAATTTCAAGGGTATTTTACGCAAATTACGCTTACCAGCGGCCGTTTTTTTAGGGTTGCCCTGATTTTGCAAGGCCATTCTCTTCCTGACCCTTTCTAAAAGAGTGTAAGCTATTTTTTACCTTGCTGTAGTAACGGTGTTTCGTGTTTTACCCTTACCAGTGAGGGTGCACTGAAAAAGATCCTGAAACAGAAACCTCCAAACCCTGAAGATTTGACAACTTTCGAATCTGCTAGGGAGGCTGTCCTGTCTAGGTGAGCCCGCCCACCGACCACAGAGGTCATCAAGAAGGACCGCGCAATTTCTCGCGCGGTTTCCGAAACTTGTCATGCTGTGGCATCATTGCTGCCAGCGGCATGTAGAAGCGGCGACAACGCACAGGATGCCCGAGATTGGACCAATTGCAAACAACAGCGCAGCAGTGCATGGGACAGCATGGCTAGGACCGGGGCGCAAGAACAACCCACTCCTGCTGGTCCCTCTGTCCAGTCACGGCTAGACGAGGCAGACGTGCATGCTCGTCTCCCCCCTCCTACTCATGCCTCTTAGCCACTTAAGCTCAAAGCAGCAGTTGTTCCACGGGGCAACCATTCCCTTCTGTGTTTGTTAGTAACGATTAGAAAGTCCTAGCTATGGCCGTTCCCAAGGACGAGGATGGCGATGACGGGCGTTGAAGAAGTGTTAGAATACTAGAATGATTGAAACAAGGGAGAACAAGGGAGATCAAGTGTTGGGGTTGTACCCTCTAAAAAACATACACCTATCTAGCCTATAAATTTTACATAACAACATATGTATAAGTTGACACACCCCCTAGGCTAGATAAAGGGTAGTGCTGAGCAAGAAATATGCAGCTTAGGTTGGCACTACTAGTCCAACCTCTGAGGCAGGGGTCCGAAGACCAGTCAGCAAGAGTACAAACTCGACAAGAGCAAACCAGGGCGGCACTACTAGTCCGACCACTGGAAGAGCAACCACAAGGCCAATCAGGAAGGTATAAATATAGAGGAGTACACAATCAAGGTCCTAGCAAGTGAGAGTCTACAGGAACTAGACCAAGTTGCAAGCAGTGCCGTTGATGATCTTTCGGCGCAAGCCCCTTCGTAAAGATATCAGCTGTGTTGGCACCGGAGGCCAAGTGTACTACGCAGGCCTGGCGGCGCTGCTGTAGCTTGCGCAGGAGGAAGTACTACAGCTGAATGTGCTTCGCTCTGCCCTCAAGTCGAGGCTTCTGACACAGGAGGATTATGGCCCTGTTGTCAGCATACAGGACGGGGGCAAAGCTAGGCCGCTCACATAAGTCGGCGAGCAAGAACGTCAGCCAGCTGAGCTCCTGTGCCGCCATGGCACCGGCGTAGATCTCAGCCTAAAAAATAGACTGGGCAACAGACGAGGAGCGAGTGGACCTCCACGAGATGGCACCTGAACCAAGGCTAAAGCAGTAGCCCTTGGAGGACCTGAGGGTCTTAGCGTCGTCTGCCCAAGAAGCATCTGTGTGCCCAGTAAGGACCACTGGCATGCGTCCTCCCAGCACTAGCCACATGCCCGATGTACTCGCAAGATAACGCAAAACCCTCTAAATGGCCGACCAGCGCTGGGGTCGGTGTCTGCCTGTGGCCACAAAGCGAGCCAGGATGCTGAGAGGGTATGCGAGATCTGGACGAGTGCAAGTCATCAAGTACATGAGGCAACCCACCAGCTCTGCGTAAGTACCACTGGGCTCTACTGACTCCTCAGGAACTGGAGCTGAGAGCCTGTGATCTACTGGCATAGGTGTGGACTGCGCAGAGGAGAACTGAAGACCGAACCTTTGAAGGACCTGGCGCACCAAGTGTGACTATGTGAGAGTGATGGTGCGCGCTGCTCTGTCCCTGGAGATCTGCAAGCCAAGATAGCGGTGCACCTCTCCTAGGTTAGTGTAGGTGTGTCTCCTCAGCAGCTCGGCCTTCACGGAGGCCAGCGCGTCTCTATCTGCAGTAGCGAAGACCAGGTCGTCTAAGTAGACAAGGATGTAGAACGGAGTCTGGCCAGCACGAACGAAGAGCGAGGGGTCTGCAGAGGATGGAAAGAACTGCAGGTCAGCTAGTGTAGCACGCAGCGAGTCGTGCCACTCACGGGGCGCCTGTCGCAGGTCGTAGACCGCGTGTCGGAGGAGCCATTGGGTCCGAGGAGGGAAGGTACCAGTAAAGCCCTCAGGACGGCACAGGTAGACCTGCTCGTGTAGGCTTCCCTGAAGAAACGCAGTGGAGACGTTGAGGGAGTGAAGCTCGTAGTCACACTGTGCTGCTACGTGTAGTAGTGCCCGAAGAGTAGTCATCTTCGTGGTCAGGGCGAAGGTCTGAAAGAAGTCCACCCCCTAGCACTGATTGAAGCCTCAAGCTACGTAGCACGCCTTGAGCATAGGCGGCTCTCCAGGAGGGCGCTTCACATCGAAGAGCCACCGGCCATTGACTACGTTCACCCCAGGTGGGGGAACTGTGTCGACGTAGGTGCCGATGGATCTCCAAGATGTCATCTCCTGCTCCATGGCGGTTATCCAATGAGAGGCCCAGGGTCCCGAGGTTGCCTCAGCATAAGTGCGAGGGGTTGGGATATCGAACGCGTCCGGGTCACCCTCAGGGACTAGCAGCATGGAGCAGAGTTGGGGAGCAGCCTCGGACAGGAAAGCAAGCTCGTGCTGCCTGTCCTCTAGGACGTCATTGCCAAGGGCAGGAGCACCCCCGACGGACAGAGGACGGATAGGGTCAGAGACTAGAGCGGTGGCGTAGTCAAGGCGGTGGGAAGAGGCGAAGTCAGCGACAGCCGCGACAAGAGCGTCAAGACAGGAGGCCGGAATAGACGGGTCGTTAGCGAGGGAGGCAAGGACCTGAGGAACAAGAGGACGAGCACGAAGGTAGTCAGACAGAAGGGGGGGGCGCGACAGCGAGCGATGACGGAGGAGGCGAAGATAGAAGGGGAGGACGAGACGCGTGGAACGAAGCATCATAGGGTGAGAGCTCTGAACAGGAGAGACAGGACGAGCACGAGAGAGACGGCGGGACCAGACGTGAGACGAAGGCTTCGGGTCAGGAGGCAGAGGAGGTGTAGCAGGAGGGGAACGAAGCGGAAAACGAGAGGGGGAGGAGTCCGGCGGAGGAAACACAGGACCGTGAACAGGTAGGTGAGGAGACGGCGGGGGAAGCGCAGGCGAGCGGTCAGGGGAGGGAAGGACGGATAGGCAAAGGGCGGACACCGGCGGCGACTGCTGCTGCTGCTGCTCGACGCCGACACCAGGGCCGCCAGCTGCAACGCGATTGCCTCTAGAAAACTCTACGCCAGCACCCCCAGAATGAGCACCCCCAGAGCCAGAAACCTCTCCAGCATTGGTGCCACCCCCGAGCCCGCCGGGACAAGCCACGAAAGGAACCCTAGGACTAGCACCCTCCTCAACGCCAGCACCCCCAGAGTCCACGAACGGCTGCTGCTGCTGCGACGGCAGCGGCAGCGGCGACGTCTACTGCAACGGCATCAACTGCGACGGCGGAGAGGGAGACACCGGGGGGGAGACTGGCGGCGAGAGCTGTGCCGCAGTGCCACCAGAGTCAGCTGACTCCTCGACTGGGACAACCGACGGGAGGGGAGTGACGTGAGACACACCAGACGGAGCAGGACCGGGGGGAAGGGGAGCAGGGGCGACCGGGGGAGTGGGGACCGGAAACGGGGGGAGGGGGGAACCGGGAGACCTCGGTGGGGAAAGCGGTGGTAAAAGGAGACAGACTCGTCAAATGTGACATCACGGGAGTGAAGGAAGCGGTGAGACTGCGAGTGGTAAATTTGCCAGTCTGACGAGTCCAGGGGGAAATCGAGGAAGACACAGGGGACAGTGCAGGCAGTGAGCTTGTCCGTGACAGAGGCACGAATGTGAGCGAGGCATCCCTAGACGTGGAATGCGGACGCGTCACCAGGGAACCCGGTCCAAAGAAGGTTCGGCGAAACTTGCGGCCACTAGGAGCGCGGCCAGAGGTTAAGCTGGTGAGCAGCGTAGCAAATGGCGAACGGCCACAGAAAATGGGGTGCACTTGCATGAATTATGGAGGTATGCGCCACCTCTCTGGCCAAGCCGATGCGTCGCTCAACGACCCCATTCTGCTGCGGGGATTCCGGTTGGGAGTACGATTGGAGGCGAACTCGCCGCGGTCGGAGTGGAGACACAACACAGGGAGACCGCGGTGAAGACGGGCAGCCACGACTCACGGGATAAGAACGTCAGGAACGTCGGCCTTCCGCTCCAAAGGAAACACCGTAGTGTAGCGCGTATAGTCGTCCACAAACACTAGAAAGTAGCGCTTGCGACGAGGTTTGGGGACGGGGGCTGGGCCCCAGACGTCTAGGTACAAGGTCTGAAGGGGTGCGGTGGCAGGACGAAGCGAGGAGGAGTGAGGAGCACAGTGCAGCCGGCCCTCGACGCAAGGCGTACACAGCGGCGTAGGCAAGGGAGGGAGGGCAGGAAGTGACGCAGGAAGACCTAGGACGAGACCGTGCTGGGACACGTAACGCAGGCGTGATAGTGCAGGGTGACCTAGGCGGTGGTGCCACAAAAGCGACGGGTGAGTTAGCAACCGACAAGAGCAAGCCGCGGCGACCTGGGTAGACGCAAGGGGGAGGACAGACCAACCTGGGGGGGAAGCAGTGTCCAGCGTAAACAGGCCAGACACCGGGTCCTGGGGGAACGTCGCAAGGGGGGAACCTGAGGCGGCCTCAGTACAGACAGCGTACCGCTCGTGACCAGGAAACGTAGTGGTGACATCGAGGTCCGTAAGACAGTCGACACTAATTAAGTTCCTGGAGAACGAGGGGATTTGCAGGCCTGTTAGGGAGCCTGAGGGGACTGCTGGACAGGGGAGGGTAGTGTAGCTGTGAGCAACGACAGGACCAGACGAGGGGTCAGCAAGTGCGACAGCGGCAGGCGCGGCAAGCGGCGTGAGTGCGGCGTGGTCGCCGAAAAAGCAGGCAGACGCACCAGAGTCCAGTGTGAAGGACGGAGAAGTAGTAGCAGCAGACAAAGGAGGAGCGAGTGTGGAGCCTAGGCTAGACAAAACAAACAATCCTATGCCTGACGCAGCAAGGGAGTCTGTACTACACTCAAGTGCTACGCCTAAGCTAGAGAACACAGGGTAATATAGTTACGGAACAATTGTTAAGATGTTTTGCATTATTTAGGGTTTTTGGGCTTTCCGACCACTGTACATAAAGTCTTAATGTTTAATGGTGGTACGCTTTGGGAGGGGCACATAGTGGATGCGTTCACAACACTAAAATCCATGATAGTACGCTGGATCTAACTTGGTGCCAAAAGATACGCAAAGAGTACATCCGAAAAATTGTTTCCCATGACAAATGGCAAACTTCCGAGCAGCGTTTCTCGTACCTAGTCAACCGACACTTGGCCTTGATCACCACCCGCAGCCTCCTAGGCATGTTATCTACGAGGTTAGTGCAAACCTTTACAACGATCTTTTTGCACTCTTCCTGGACCCACACTTTTGCATAAGGGGGTGAGCACTAGGAAAATTGCTAAGGATTTGAGCGTATGCAAGAGTATTGTGCACAATTTCAAATTGAATGTTATCTCTAAGACTAGCCACACTGAGGTGTGGCCAAAGATGCCATAAGTCGATTGGTCCCGTCTTATCATGGATCGTCTTCGTCGTATCGTTGTATGGTAAAATTACGAGCAGAGTGACGAAAACTGGTGTATCTGCCGCGAAACTTAGGGTAACATAGCACGGTCAACTGTGCATCCTTGCACTATCAGAATCGTGCTAGGATCCATAGGTCTCGTCACGGTGCAGCAGTCGAAGAAGTCGCGATTATTTAGAAAGAATATCCAGGTTGAGATCTGGTGAGGAAAATGGTCACTCCAGCGTAACATACTCATGCTCTCCAAGCCATTCTAAGCCATGTGTCCTGCCTAGGCTTGGAATGGCTTGGAGAGCATGAGTTTGTAGCACTGGAGTGACCCTCTTCCTCACCAGACCTGAACCCGGATATTCTTCCCCACCAGTCGGGGCTTCTTCAACCGCTGCACCGTGACGAGACCCGTAGATTTTAACGTGATTGTATTAGTGAATGGGTGCACAATCGACCGTGCTATATTACCCTAAGTTTCGCAGCGGACACGCTAGTTTTCGCCACTCTGCTCGTAATTTTACCCTACAACGATACGACGAAGACGATTCATGATAAGATGAGACTAATCGACTTATAACATCTTTGACACACCTCAGCGTGGCTAGTCTCAGAGATAACATTCAATCTGAAATCGTGCACAATACTCTTGCATACGTTCAAATACTTCGCGATTTTCCTAGTGCGCACCCCCTTATGCAAAAGGGTGGGTCCTGGAAGAGTGCGAGAAGATCCATGTAAAGGTTTGCACTAACCTCGTAGATAGCATGCCTAGGAGGGTGCAGGTGGTTATCAAGGCCAAGTGTTGGTGGACTAGGTACTAGAAACGCTGCTTGGAAGTTTTCTTTTTTTCCTGGGAAATAATTGTCCGGATGTACTCTTTGTATATCTTTTGGCACTAAGTTAGATCCAGTGTAATTTTCTGGAATTTAGCACTGTGAACACATCCAATATGTGCCCCTCCCAAAGCGTACCACCATTAAATATTAATACTTTATGTACACTCGTCGGAAAGCTCAAAAACCCTAATTAATGCAAAACATCCGGACAAATGTTTCCGTCACTGTAAGATCCGGACACACTATAAGCGCCAGCATACAGAGAATGCAAGGCCGAACTAATCTGATCCATGTCTAAGTCAAAAATAGGCACACCGTGGCGCAGCAGGCTGGGTCAGCCAGGGAGGTCCGCAGCCGGGCCGAAGCGGCGACAGAAGAGGTCGTCGAGGCGGCGGAAGCAGCGGGCGGTCGGGTGCGGGCGGTGACATACACTGCCACGGAGGGACCCGGTCTGGAGCTGATACTGGCAGCCCACTGCACCTAAGCCGCCAGTAGACGCCAAGATGGGAGGACCGCCACCTCGGCCACCACCTTCAGGGGCTCTCGGCCACCCCGGCGGGAGGCGAGCCCATGGCTGCTGCGACTGCTGCTGCTTCTGCTGCGGCTGCTGCTGCGGCGGCGGCTGCTGCTGCTGCTGCTGTGACTACTGCAGCTACTGCTGCTCCTGGACACCTGCCCCAGCCCCCTCGTCAGAACCACTGTCGCCGCCATCACCACCACCACGCCCTCCCTTGGGGCCGCGACGGCCCCGACGCTGGTGCTGCGGCTTTGGGAAGGCCGCCGCTGCGGTATCAGGGGCAGGAGCAGCCGTAGTGACCGCAGCGGAGACGCCCACGTACGTGCACTAGGAGAAAGCACAGCCCTGAAAGATAGGGACTACCGTAACACCGCTCGACTGAGCGATAGTGTGCTGGTGAATCTCTATCTCAGAAAGGGCAGTGACAAAGGCGGTCAGCGTGAGGTCACCAGGGTGCTGGCTAAGGAAGTGGTCGCGGGCAGTGGCTAAGTGGTCAGGGAGGCGCATGGCAATAAGGTACAGGGTAGCGCAGAACGGTGGGGGGAAGGCAGTGAGCTGGGCAGTAGTGCTAGCGGTACGGTAGCTAGTCTCTAGTGCACGGAGGTGAGTGGTGAGATCAGCAACAGTGGGGAAAGCAGAGAGATCGGGGAACAGCATGGGGAGGATCATGTGGCCAGCTGAGGTAGAGGCAGGTGTGGAGTAGCGCGCAACTACTGCATCTAGGAAATCCTTGGCGTTCGCGACAGTAGTGAAATGCGGACGCTCAGAAAGGGGAAGCGCATGAGTAATGGCAAGTTGGGCTACAGCATCGCGAGAATCCCAAATAGCGTGAGCGAGTGCAGCAGCAGCAACGGCCTCACTCTCAGCAGTGGTGGGGTCAGCAGGGAGGGGATGAGGGACGGAGGGGCGAGGAAGCAAGCCATCAACATGCATAGCCAGGGAGTGCCCATCCTGCCGCTGACCTGTCAGGTGCCGGCGGAGATCGACAAGCCAGGCGGCGAAGTCGATCGCGTGCCCCTCCGCGTCCAGACGAAGCATGGCGTCCGCCATCGAGCAATCATAGCGGCACCGGGACACAGCAGCACAGCGGCACAGCAGCACAGGGACTCGGCGGTACGGCGTGACAGCGATGCGGCGACATGACTCTCCGGAACTGAACCAAACGGACGGCCGAAGAGGGCGCGCGAGGAGCTGAAGCGCACAAGGGGCCGGCGTGTGGAGAGGGGCCGGCAGGGCGCGTGGGGCCGGCGGTGTGCAGAAGAGGGGCTGGCTATGTGGTAGGGGCTGGCTAGGTGGTAGGGGCCGGCTAGGTAGTAGGGGCCGGCTAGGTGGTAGGGGCCGGCTAGGCGGTAGGGGCTGGCTAGGCGGTAGGGGCCGGCTGGGCGCAAGGGGCCGGCTGGGTGCGAGGGGCCGGTTAGGCGCGAGGGGCCGGCAAGGCGCGAGGGGCCAGCTAGGGCGCGAGGGGCCAGCTAGGTCAAGAGGGGCCAGTCAAGCGCGAGGGGCCGGTGTTGGCACGAGGGGCGGGCGACGGCGCTAGGGGCGGGCAACGGCGCGAGGGGCCAGCTAGGGTGCGAGGGGCCAGCGAAGGCGAGAGGGGCCGGCTAGGCATGAGGGGCCGGTGAGCCATGAGGGGCCAGCTAGGTCGCGAGGGGCGGGCGACGACGCTAGGGGCTGGAGACGGTGCGAGGGGTGGGCCGGCTGGTCGCGATGGGGCCGGCTGGGCGCCAGGGGCAGGCGACGACGCGAGGGGCCAGCTAGGGCGTGAGGGGCCGGCGGGCACGCTAGGGGCTGGCTACAGCGCGAGGGGACGGCGGGCACACTAGGGGTCGGCTACAGCGCGAGGGGAGGGCGGGCACGCTAGAGGCCGGCGGGCGCACTAGGGGCCGGCGAGGCACGGTAGGCTAGGGCGCGGGGCGGAAGCGGGTGGGGGGGGAACCTGACCTACGCATGATACCATGTTAGAATACTAGAATGATTGAAACAAGGGAGATATAGTGTTGGGGTTTTACCCTCTAAGAACATACACCTATCTAGCCTATAACTTATACATAATAATATTTGTATCAGTTGACAGGCAGTTGCAACGGCCTGAGCGTCCTAGGCGTCTTTCCTCTCCGCCCTCGTCCAATAGTTTCTCCATTGCCATCTCGGAAAAGCCTAGGTCCCCCTCAGCACTCTCCTCTCGTGCCCTCTCAATCGCGTCCCTTACTCTCCCCAACTCACTCTGGGTTGGAGCCCGTGTACTGCTCCGCATCTGAGGACGTCGTTGGGTCCTCCCACCCATCAGACGTGTCCCCCTCCACCTTGGGACCGGGTTCTCTGGTGACGCATCCGCGTTTCACGTCTAGGGCTTTCCCTACTGAGGTCTCCCAGATTCCCCGCCCCTGTTTCTGGTTCCCACTCCCCCGGTAGACCCTGCTCCCCTCCCTCCCCGTCTTGCTCCGTCTGGTGTGTCTTACGTCACTCCCCTCCCATCGGTTGTCCCGATCGAGGAGTCGGCTGACTCTGGTGGCCCCGCGGTGCCGTTCTCGCCGCCGACCTTCCCCCCCGTGTCTCCTCCTCCGCCGTCGCAGTAGCCGCCGTAGTCGCCGCCGCAGCAGCAGCCGCAGCCGTCGCTGCAGTCGCAACCGCAGCAGCAGCCCTTCGTGGACTCTAAGGTTGCTGGTGTTGAGGAGGGTGCTAGTCTTGGGGTTCCTGTCGTGGCTTGTCCCGGCGGGACTGGGGGTGGCACCGGGGCTGGAGAGAGTTCTCGCTCTAGGGGTGCCCCTTCTGAGGGTGCTGGAGTGGAGTATTCCGGAGGTAGCCATTGTGCAGCTGGCGGTTCAGGTGTCGGCGTCGAGCAGCAGCAGCAGCAGTCACCGCCGGTGTCTGCCCTTCGCCTTCTGGGCCTTCCCTCCCCTGATCGCTCGCCTGAGCCTCCCCTGCCGCCTCCTCCTCTTCCTATCCACAGCCATGTGTTTCCTTCATCGGACACTTCTCCAGCGCGTCTTCCCCCTCATTCCCCTCGTGTGTGTCCTCCTCTGTCCCCTGACCCAACGCCTCCCTCTCACGTCTGGTCTCGTCGTCCCTCTCGTGCTCGTCCTGCCTCTCTTGTTCAGCGTTCGCACCTTATGTTGCTTGGTTCCCACACGTCTCGTCCTCTCCTCCTGCCTTGGCCTCCTCCATCGCAGCTCGCTGTTGCACCTCCCCCTCTGTCTGACTACCTTCGTGCCGCTCGTCCTCTTGTTCCTCGGGTCCTTGCCTCCCTCGTTACCGACCCGTCTGTCCCTGTCTCGAGTCTTGATACTCTTGTCGCTGCCATCGCTGACTTCGCCTCTACCCACCGCCTTGACTATGCCACTGCTCTGGTCTCTGACCCTGCTTGTCCTCCGTCCGTCGGGGGTTCATCTGCCCTTGGCAGTGATGTCCTAGAGGACAGACAGTACGAGCTTGCTTCCCTATCTGAGGCTGCTCCGCATCTCTGTTCCATGCTGCTAGTCCCTGATGGTGACCCAGACACCCTCGACATCCTGACCCCTCGCACTTCCGTTGAGGCAACCTCGGGACCCTGGGCCTCACAGTGGATAGCTGCCATGGAGCAGGAGATGGCATCTTGGAGATCCACCAGCACCTACGTCGACGTAGTTCCCCTACCTGCGGTGAACGTACCCGATGGCCGGTGGCCCTTCAAGGTGAAGCGCCCCCCTGGAGAGCCGCCTGTGTTCAAGGCGCGCTACGTGGCTAGAGGCTTCACTCAGCGCGAGGGGGTGGACTTCTTTCAGACCTTCGCCTCGACCCCAAAGATGACTACTCTTTGGGCGCTGCTATACTGTACGTAGCAGCACAGCGTGACTACGAGTCACACTCCCTTGACTTCTCCACAGCATTTCTCTAGGGCAGTCTACGCGAGTAGGTCTACCTACGCCGACCACAGGGCTTCACCGGTACCTTCCCTCTTGGGACCCAGTGGTTCCTCCGGCGCCCGGTCTACGGCCTGCGATAGGCCCCCCATGAGTGGCACGACATGCAGCATGCTACGCTAGCTGGCCTGCTGTTCTTTCCGTCCTCTGCAGACCCCTCGCTCTTCGTTCGTGCTGGCCAGACTCCGTTCTACATCCTTGTCTACGTAGACAACCTAGTCTTCACTACTGCAGACAGAGACGCACTGGCCTCTGTGAAGGCCGGGTTGCTGAGGAGACACACCTACACTGACCTAGGAGAGCTGCGTCGCTATCTTGGCCTGCAGATCTCCAGGGACAGAGCAACGAGCACCATCACTCTCACATAGTCACACTTGGTGGGCCAGGTCCTTCAGAGGTTCGATCTTCAGTTCTCCTCCGCACAGCCCACACCTCTGCTAGTAGATCAGAGGCTCTCCGCTCCTGTTCCCGAGGAGTCAGCAGAGCCCAGTGGTCCTTACGCAGAGCTGGTGGGTTGCCTCATGTACCTGATGACTTGCACTCGTCCAGATCTCGCATACCCTCTCAGCACCCTGGCTCGCTTTGTGGCCACAGGTAGACACCGACCACAGCACGTGACGGCCGTTAAAAGGGTTTTGCGTTATCTAGCAAGTGCATCGGGCATGGGGTTAGTATTGGGAGGACGCAAGCTAGTGGTCCTTACTAGGCACACAGATGCTTCTTGGGCAAACGACGCTGAGACCCTCAGGTTTTCCCAAGGCTATTGCTTTAGCCTTGGTTCGGGTGCCATCTCATGGAGGTCCACTCGCTCGTCGTCTGTTGCCCAATCTAGCTGTGAGGCTGAGATCTACGCTAGTGCCATGGCGGCACAGGAGCTCCGCTGGCTGACATTCTTTCTCACCGGCTTAGGTGAGCAGCCTAGCTCTACCCCGGTTCTGTATGTTGACAACAGGGCCATGATCCTCCTGTGTCAGGAGTCTCGACTTGAGGGCAGAGCGAAGCGTATTCAGCTGCGGTACTTCCCTTCTGCGCGAGCTACAGCAGCGTCGCCAGGCCCGCGTAGTACACTTGGCCTCTGGTGCCAACACAGCTGATATCTTTACTAAGGCGCTTGCGCCTAGAGATCATCAGCGGCACTGTTTGCAGCTTGGTCTAGTGCTTGTAGACTCTCACTTGCTAGGACCTTGATTGTGTACTCCTCATTCTACCATAATCCCCCGTATATAACACCCTATGGTGGATATAAAAATTCACTAAATAAAAAAATGAGTGGGTGTTAACAGTGGCCCGAAAAAATATAACGCCCATGTGTTATGTAAAATGCAAAATGAATTTGAGTGTTACAGGCCCTATTTGCCCAAAGGGTGCAGAGCGGCTGGTAACGAGGCAAGAAAAAAATATTTTCCCGTCTCCCCCACAATATCGTAACCCCCTGCCCCAACGGTTTCAGTTCCCCCTTCCCCAACAATTCCGATTCCCCCTTCACCCACAATTTGGATTCCCCCTTCCCCTGACAATTTCGATTCCCCCCCGCAATTCGATTCCCCGTTTCGATTTGGGCGGTCAAGATCCTCTCGACCTTGCTAGGGATTTCTGCGTAGCGACTTGATGTTTCTGCCCAGTTTTCCAGTGCTAATGGTTGTTGATGTTGACGCGCGATTTCATCCTGCTCGCTTTTTGCAGCTGAGCGGACCTTGTAATACAAGAACAAATACAGTTTTAAAACGAATAATACGATGAGGGTATTATATACGGGGGATTACGGTATATATATTTCAAACAGGCCTTGTGGCTTCTCTTCCAGTGGCTGGAGTAGTAGTGCCGCCCTAGTTTGCCTCTGTATCGTTTGTACTCCTGCTTACTGGTCTTCAGACCCCTGCCTCAGAGGTTGGACTAGTAGAGCCACCCTGAGCTGTGTGTTTCTTGCTCAGCACTACCCCTTATCTAGCCTAGGGGGTGTCTCAACTTATACATACATTTGCATGTAGAAGTTATAGGCTAGAATAGGTGTGTGTTCTTAGAGAGTACAACCCAAACCCTATATCTCATGTGTTCTCTCTTCTTGCTAATCATTCTAGTATTCTAACAAGTACCACCTCACGTTTTGAGAGCTCGGCCACTTTTCCACAACATTAATTTCTGTATTAAGGTGACAGTAATTTGCTGCTCCTTCCCCTCTGTTACATGCAGGGCCTCAGATTTCAGGCAAATTTCCCTGATTCCTGGTTTTTTCAGAGGTTTTATCGGTACCGACCCTGATGTGCTAGGATTTTTTTTTCCCTTAAACCTGATAAATCAGAGTTTTTTTATAATTGAACTCTGTTTGACCAGCGTAACAACGGTAGTGGCCCCTGACTGTTACAGCCTAGAAACGGGGACGTGCCCTGTTTCCAGTAATAGGTCCCCACCCCCCCCACCCCCCCCCTCCCCCCCTCCCCCCCCCCCCCCCCTCCCCTCCCCGAGATTCCCGTGAGTTCCCCGTCAGTCACGCCGAGGCGACCAGTCTCCCACCCAAATCTGCCTCGTGGTGGCGAGTTTTCCACCAGCACATAATGTGCTGCGGCTAAGGGATCGGGCGACGAGTGTTTGACAGCATGTGCTGTCGCCAGCATAGAGCGTGACTGCGTGATGTGGTTGGACACCAAGAAATCACAAGTATAGCAACCAATGGAGAGCTGGCAACTTACGGCGGCCTTGCATTTTGCTGCCACATTGACGTCACTGTCGGTGTGTGCACAGCATCTTGCCTGCCAGCGCTGCGTTTACGAGTGGATTCCTTGTGAACCTTGCCTAGCATACAGGCAAGGTCACCGTGCCGCGCCCCGATCCTCTCCCACAAGCTACCCCCATCTGGTTCATCTTCATCTTCAACTGTTGTTACTGTATTCTTGCCTATCTCCCCCAGGTTTTTCGTTCCTCGAGTAGCCATTCCCTCTTCAATTGGTAGCTCCTCAAAAGTTGTGTCTCACCCCGTCATGGGAGAGCCAATCAACAAGGAACTGGCCGTTGGTGATGCAGATGATGGCCAGCGTGCGGACCTCACCACTGGCCTGGACATGTTGCTCTCGACTTTATCTAGCCTTAGAGGAACCGCACGTCTCGGCCAGGAAGAACCAGACGAAAAAACCGCCGGCGATTCCGTATCCGCTGCAGTCATAGAGCATGTCCCTAATCCTAAGCCCAGTCCCTCCATGTCAGCTCCTGCCGAGCATCTGTCGTCCACGGCTGGACGTGCTAAGCGCCCTGGGCGCTACCGTCAGGCTGTTCTCCCATTCTCGCGGCCCAAACAGGCTAGCGAAGTGTCTCCACCGTCCAACCCCGCTTCCGATGATGCTGAGTCAGAAGACGACACGCCGACGACTACGAAGAAGGCAAGAACCCCGACTGAGCAGTACGCAGAGGCGCTCAGTAAATACAAGAAAAAATGGAGCGACGCTTTTCCTTGGCTTTTGCTTGTCAAGACTGAAGAAGGCCTCCCGGACTTCAAGTTTCAGTTGTGTATCGACCATGCAGGTCTCTCAGGGAAGAGCGGACGCCGTGGCCCTGGTCTTTCGGACGCCCAGACACAAGCCTTCACCAGACACGCCGGCACTGGGAAGCATCGTCTTGCCTACGGGAAGCAGGCTGCTCTGTTGCAGGAGGCAACGACGCGGATGACGATCGACCAGAATCCCCGTGCCGCTGATCTTGAGAAGGAACGGCTGACGGCGCTTCTCGATTCTCTCTACCTCTGCTGCAGGACGAACGAACCGATGGAGACGTGGATCACATTTGCACGCTACCTCGCCTCTCGGTTCTACAAAAACGTCCCCGAGGAAGGTTACGGCACCTACCTGAACTCGTGAGACGTCAAATTGAATGACTGGTCCTTGGTGTTTTTTAATGCGACTACTCTAACTCCATTTTTTTTCCGTTTGTAGGTACGGCTTTGGAGAATTCACGCAGGCCACGGCTACATGGCTTCAGACAACTCAACTGGAGCATCTTTTGCGAAGCCTGTTCATCAGGCTCAGCCTGGATGAGAGCACAGATAGGTGCCAGGGGAAGCACATGATCGTGTTCGCGACCTTCCTTCGTGAGCGTCGGGTGGTCACGGAGTACCTGGCTCTTCTTACAGTCGACAAGGCGGACGATGCCTCCCTTCTGGCATTGCTGCTCTCCCACCTCCAGGCCATCGGAGTGGAACTTCGTCGGATCTTTGGCATCAGCACTGACGGGGCAGCAGTGATGATGGGCGTGAAGTCTGGACTTGTTACTCGTCTCCGATTACGCATTCGTTACCTCGTCTCCTGCCACTGCGTAGCGCATCGGTAACCATGTGGTTTTTTGCATTCATATTTTGGCATGGCGAGTAGCCATGTATGTGTTGCCTTGTCTAACTCTCCCTTCAACTGTTCATATTGTGTGCACGTCCTTGCGCAGTGAGGCTCTGGCTGCCAAAACCGCGGCCGATGACCTCCCCGCCTTCATGATGATCGACGATGTCATCCGAGAGCTCGCTGAGTTCCTCTGACGCTCTGGGCCTTGGCATCAACGCTTTCTCGAGCTTCAGGATGTCTTCCTCTCGACGGCACTTGAGCTGCAGGGTATTCACTATGTTAGGTGGCTTTCCCGCGGGGATGCCATCCAACGTTTGGGGAAGGTTTTGCTGGCAATCATCGTGATGCTGTCTGAGTTCCCAGACGATAGGCTGTATACCATTGTTACCAGCTATCGTTTCCGGTTTCTCTTGATGTTTCTGGCGGATGTGCTTGAGCAGATGAACACGCTCAACAAGATCTTCCAAGCGCATCAGGTAAACTTACTGTGTGTCTTTGCTAAACTGCTGGACTGACATCTTTTCGTGCCTTACCTGTGTGCACCACCCCCTCCTTGCAGCTGGACATCTCCACCGTCCACTCTTCCATCGCTCGCGTGAAGTCCCTGTTCCTAAGCCGCTACGTCGACTGCGACGACGACTTCAACGGGGCGCCGAAAGACCGGATCACAGAGTTCCTTGCCCTTCGCGGCCCTTCCGGTTTGCGGGGCGTCACCGTTGAGGGCATTGACTCGGACGGTTGCCCGCGGCGCTTCAGCTTCATCCTGCACATGAAGGACATCGGCTATCCGGGCGAGGGGAAGCACGATGACTGCGTCACACTGTGCATGGCAATGGCGGAGGGCATGGCCAACAATTTGGAGGAGCGGCTGGGTGACCTGAAGCAGTTGAGTGGCGTCATGATGTTTTGTGCCGACCAGTGGCCGTTGCTATGGGCACGTGCGGCCAGGATCAATCAGTGCATCGAGTGGTTCCATTCCCTTGTCCTTCTGTACCACGCGGAGGGAGCTGAAGAGGTCTTACCAGGTAAGGGTTTAGCTCAATTCAAGTGGTCTTTTGTGTCATCAAGCACGGAAGTCATCACATGAATTGTTAGATTACGAGCCGGACTGGGACGCCGTGATAGAGATCTGGAGAGCTTACAAGAAGAGAAAGCCGTATAGCTGCGCCCTACAGAGCAAGGCCCAGAAGAG
>BQMB01000358.1:0-48399 GCA_027943415.1 Closterium sp. NIES-67 | reverse complement strand
AACACGGGGGAGGGCAGGACGCCAAGGAACAAGATACTACGTGGCGCACCGTGTGATGCATTCGGACCGTAGGGGGCGAAGCGGAAGGAGCGTAGTTGAATGCGCACACAAGCCTCTCTCACCTGGTCTGAGTCTGGGGAGAGGAGATTACCAGATGACGAATTTCCAGAGGCTTAAACTGCGCTCAAACTTACAGGTAGGAGTGGGATCAAGCGGCATGGCGGGCGTGGCGACCATCTGATTGAGGGCGCTGGGATGGAGTGTGAGGACTGCGTGCTGCACTGAACAGCCCTCCACGTCCTATGGCGAGCTGGGTGTTTTGCTCATCGCAGTGCTCATTTTCAGAGTGGTGGTTTCCACCGAAATGTGGATCTGTGGAAAGCTGGGATGGATCGTCCCTTGGACATCATACAACAAGGCTGTCAGGTGGACACAACAATCAGGTTGTGCCTGACGTCAGATAGGCACAACAAGACAAAATAATTTGCTGCTGATGCTGCCGATGTGCTGCAGCTGCTGTTGCTGCTGCTCGCCGTGGGGTGCAACAGACAGCACATGCATGCCGTTGTCTGGCTGAATCCACCTGGGGATCTAGACAGCAGGGGCGGAGTGACTGCATAGGGCCATGCCTCCCAAAATAGTGCGTGACCAAGCACGTTCTGGAGTCTATCAGCCTCTGACCAACAGGCTCTGGAAATCGTGAAGCTCGGCGTTCGAGCTGTCAGACGTGCCGCCAGATCATGGGCGGTTGGATCTCGAGTCGCTCCTATCCAGGTAAGTTTTACTCCCACGTAGATCTCGCCTAGCCCCATCTGTGCAGTCGCCTGCCCATATACTCTCCACAGAGCGACTGATCTAAAAGCAACCCGCATGTTTGGGTTCAAAACAACAAAAACCTTGTACAAGATGTGTTTTGTGTACGTGGGTAAAAAAACACAGACCGGGGCCTTCAATTCTGTTGTCGAGTGTTCTTCTGTCGATCGTTGTTTCTGTCGTGCATGTGCTCAACAAGTTGTGTTCCGGTTACCAGCGCGCAGCAACTTGGATGGTTGGAAAAGAAACCCTTCAATTGAAGAGCCACACAATTCAGGCAATTGCGACGGTTACAAAGGAAACCCTACATTTGTAGGGCTATACAATACAGACAGTTGTTTGGGAGTCAGTGCGCTCGCCAACTAGAGTAAGTAACTACCTGCCCTGCACCATTTTAACAGACTCGAAGATTTAGAAAACTGATTGATTTTAGCCTTGCTACTGCTAATATATCGGCAAATTACTGTCGACAAGAAATTTTGTTGCCGGCAAGAACCGACTGTCATAACCAACAACAGACGGTGCTCCTGCCCTAGGCTGACGGATTCGTTACGCGAAACAACCAGGATGAATGCATGGTACTGTATGATCCGAGGCCCCGATAATTTGTGGCTGAGGTTCCGAATCCCGTGTGTGTCAGAACAGCCAACCAATGCGAAGTGCTCGAAACAAAACACAGTGAGACGCTGGGACAGCCCTGAGTTGCTGATCGTGACATTATATCGCTCTGTATCTTACAGTACCACACCCCGCCCGCGTGTTACTTTGCCACGCCACGATGCACCATGCATTTTTGCACCCAGGACGCGAACCATATGTCACCCTTCGAGCTAACACCCGCGTCCTGGCAGTATCCTTCGCTCCCATTAGCGGTATGGGCCCCGTATTACTGCACTGTTGTCGCCAGCGTTCGAGTATCTAGTTTAAGAAGCTCCCTATCTCCCTCGGAATGGTGCCTCCCGTTGTGCCTAACTCGGCTGACGAGAACAGGCCCACTCTCGACGATGGCGACGTCACTGGCCTTTGGGCCTCCATCACAATCCGCAGTCGAAACCACATGACTGAGGCCGACGTGGCCGAGATAGTTGAATTCTTCGGTATCGTCGGGCCCGTATCGTTGCCTCCATGAGGCGCCTAGAAGTCAGGTTCCCAGGCCTCATTGCGGGCGGCGGAGCAGCGCACCGGGGCACGAGATGTGCGAGTCCAGCGCGGGACAAACGCACGACGACGCATTCAACCGCCGCCGTCAGCTCCTTCGCGCAACAAGGGTACGTGGTACGAGGTGCTCCCGTATCATCGCGTATCGATGCCGCGATATTGCATTAACCCCTCCGCGCCCATTCCGCGGCCACTGTTGAACGTCCCTCCATTCTCTCCACAGTGGCCCGCCATCAGGGTTCGTATGCTGCGGTCTCCTCCTCCACCGTCGTCATATTACGGGGGGGTGGAGCGTGTGTGGCAAGGTGCGACACACAACTGGCCGCACAGGTCGTGGTACGACAACGACGTAAGCACACGTCGCATGTTCCTCCATCGAGAGAGTGAGATCCTGAAACAGAGTGAGATCCCTAGCGTGAGTGAGAAACAGAGAGTGAGAGTGTGAGGGCCTTGGTCAGAGTAAGATCGCGAGAGACAAGAGAGATCCCGAGAGAGAGCGAGATCCTAAGAGAGAATGAGAGAGAGAGATAGAGAGATGGAGTGTGAGATAGAGAGAAAGAATGTGAAAGAGAAAGGGACTGAGAGAAAGAGCGAGAGTGAGAGAGAGAGAGCGAGGGTTAGAGAGCGAAAGAGCCGAGGGAAGGGATGGAGAGGGGGAGAGATCCCAAAGAGAGCGAGATGGATCCTGAGATTGAGTGGGATCCCGAGAGTGTGAGGGTGAGGGCCTTAGACATAGTGAGAAACCGAGAGAGGGGGAGAAAGATAAACTGAGAGAGAGTGCGAGAGAGTGAGGGAGAGAGAGAGGAAGCTAGAGAGATAATGAGAGGGAGAGTGAGAGAGAGAAAGAGAGAGGGACAGAGAGAGAGAGGAAGAGAGAGAGAGAGGGAGAGGGAGAGAGGGAGAGATAGAGTGGGAGAGATAGAGTGAGAGGAATAAAGAGCTAGAGAGAGCGAGAGAGGGAGATAGAGAGAGAGTGAGAGAGTGAGAGAGAGAGAGAGAGAGAGAGAGGGAGAGAGAGAGAGAGAAGAGCGAAATGAAGAGAAAGAGAGAGAGAGAGAGAGAGAGAGAGAGAGAGAGAGAGAGAGAGAGAGAGAGAGAGAGAGAGAGAGAGAGAGAGAGAGAGATAGAGTGAGAGAAATAGAGAGATAGAGAGAGAGCGGTTGATAGACAGAGAGATGGAGAGAGAGAGGGAGAGAGAGTGAGTGAGAGAAAGAGTGAGACAGAAACAAAAAAGAGCTAGAGAGAGCGAGAGAGGGAGATAGAGAGAGAGTGAGAGAGTGAGAGAGAGAGAGAGAGAGAGAGAGAGAGAGAGAGAGAGAGAGAGAGAGAGAGAGAGAGAGAGGGAGAGAGAGAGAGAAAGAGCAAAATGAAGAGAAAGAGAGAGAGAGAGAGAGAGAGAGAGAGAGAGAGAGAGAGAGAGAGAGAGAGAGAGAGAGAGAGAGAGAGAGATAGAGTGAGAGAAATAGAGAGATAGAGAGAGAGCGGTTGATAGACAGAGAGATGGAGAGAGAGAGGGAGAGAGAGTGAGTGAGAGAAAGAGTGAGACAGAAACAAAAAACCAACAAGGGAATGAGAGGAAGAGGGAGAGAGAGAGAGGGTGAGAGAGGGAGAGGGAGAGAGGGAGAGATAGGGAGAGATATAAAGAGAGAGAGAGAGAGATAGAGGGAGAGATAGAGATGGAGAGATACAGAGAGAGATAAAGAGAGAGAGCAAGAGAGAGACACAGAGAGAGAGAGAGAGAGAGAGAGAGAGAGAGAGAGAGAGAGAGAGAGAGAGAGAGAGAGAGAGAGAGAGCAAGAGAGCGAGAGGGAGAGGGAGAGATAGAGCGAAGGAGAGAGAGAGAGAGAGGGAGAGAGAGAGAGAGAGAGAGAGAGAGAGAGAGAGAGAGAGAGAGAGAGAGAGAGAGTGAGAGAGAGAGAGAGAGAGAGAGAGAGAGAGAGAGAGAGAGAGAGAGAGAGAGAGAGAGAGAGAGAGAGAGAGAGAATAGGAGAGATACAGAGAGCGAGCGGTTGATAGACAGGGAGAGGGAGAGAGAGAGGGAGATAGAGTGAGTGAGAGAGAGAGTGAGACAGAAACAAAAAACCACTTAGGGAATGAGAGAGAGAGGGAGAGAGAGCGAGAGAGAGCGGTTGATAGACAGAGTGAGGGAGAGAGAGAGGGAGATAGAGGGAGTGAGAGAGAGAGAGAGAAACTTAGATCCACTTTTGCAATGTGAGGGAGAGGGAGTGAGAGAGGGAGAGAGAGAGAGAGAGAGAGAGAGAGAGAGAGAGAGAGAGAGAGAGAGAGAGAGAGAGAGAGAGAGAGAATAGGAGAGATACAGAGAGCGAGCGGTTGATAGACAGGGAGAGGGAGAGAGAGAGGGAGATAGAGTGAGTGAGAGAGAGAGAGTGAGACAGAAACAAAAAACCACTTAGGGAATGAGAGAGAGAGGGAGAGAGAGTGAGAGAGAGCGGTTGATAGACAGAGTGAGGGAGAGAGAGAGGGAGATAGAGGGAGTGAGAGAGAGAGAGAGAAACTTAGATCCACTTTTGCAATGTGAGGGAGAGGGAGTGAGAGAGGGAGAGAGAGAGAATGAGAGAGAAGAGAGAGATAGAGAGAGAGAGAGAGAGAGAGAATGGGAGAAGGAGAGAGAGGGGGGTTGGCAAACCGCCTGATTCAGTTCTTTGGTAATCAAGTGATTACATGCACGCTGTCTCTAACTATGGGCTGTTACCTGTCCGTGTGTCTACAGGCGGATGGCGTGGCGTCGACGCCAGGAGAGGCTCGACTGCGAGACCTGCATCCGATATTCATATCATTAGCAAATGGGTGTCAGTAGCAACCTGTCGTGCCTGTCGTGAAGCTCCCTGTTTTTAAACAAGCATAGTACCTCCTATTCTCGACAAAGGCGGTAGCCGTGTGTGTGCATTTGGGGAGCTTGCGAAAACTGATTTGCCCGTGCTGGAAACTAGACGGTGCCTCTGTCACATTTGTGTATAAAACAAGCCATCTGTGGCAGGCCTCTTTCCAAGGCCTCGCACAGGGGATGGCAAGGGCAGCCAGCAGGACCCGTTCCACAGGCTTTGGGTGTGCGATAGCCAGGCTCATGCAGGCTGCATCTCTACCACAAACACGACACGGAGGGCTTCACCGGAGCAGCCCACATTGTGAAGACCCCTGGCGCCTGTGACTATCCGTATTTCTAGCATTGTCCTGCTTACTGCAGTCCAGGCCCGGACTAAACAGGATAGGCCATGGCACAGAGATTCAAAGTCACATCATCCATGTACCACCCAATACCTCCATATGAACTCCATAGCGGCCCTGTGCCACTGGCGTGCGCTGACGGTTGGCAGTATTACAGGGTGAGATCAACCAAATACGTACAGTGCACTGCGGTGGTGGCGAGTATGTGTGACATATGTTGCGTTTTTTTATGATCCAAATTTCTTTCTCTATGTATTAGCCGTGTAGGTAATTTAAATAAACAAAACAATGTGAATGTACGTGCATGTTTTAATAAAAAGATTCCTGTATCGGAATATCCGCGGCGTGAGGCGAATGAAGCGTGAATGGAAGGCCACGACAATGCCATTCGCGGAGTGATTGAGGTGTGCGTGCAACACGTTCTGGAGGGAGACCTTCTCTATCGACGGCGTCACGTGATTGCAGCGCGATTGGATGATCACGATGGTACAATGCGCGGGGTGGTTGAGTTTTGCATGCGACACGATTGGGGCATAGGCCTCCCTCCCTGCCATGCCCAGCTGTGATTGAAGGGCGCGGTGCAGATGTTACTTGCACAGCATATGTTTAAACAGATGTCAGGACATGGTACGCGAACTCTGCCATTTCGGGATGTACCACTGTTTAATGGCCTTTGCGATTTGGGTAACGTGCAATTTCCACACCCGTTGAACAACCCGTGCTGTACGCCCTCACCGTAATTTCTGTCATTCGAAATTGGGCATTTCAAACTCACACTCGAGACTTGCGTTTCCACTTTACCATGCTCTCAACTGCACGTAGTTTGGCACGCGATATTCCGTTGTACGACTGCTCAGTACGGCGTATTTCACTCCTACATTACGTTACAATAATATTCCTCTCAACGCGATTATTAGTTGCTGCGCGGGGGCTCGGCAAGCGTGGCTACATCTATTCATATTTTTCATGATGGAAGCCGGGAATGCACCAAGGACGGCTCCCGGTAGGCCGTTGAGCTCGCGCATTGCTGCCCGGGTAGAGCAAGCACGCCTGGCGGAAGAATTGGTAGCCGGCCACGTCGCGGAGGGAGGACCCGCTCAGCCACCGCCCCCCTCGGAACGAACAGCTGGTACGTTGGTGCACTCAGATAGTCGCGGTCCTACATTTGCAAGCTGCAAATAGCACCGACGTAGATGATCGGCGGTGAGAAAACAATCACCTACGATGACGGGAAGGAACAGTCGAACGGGGGAGAAGAGGGCACCGGGTACGAAGGCGAGCAGGAGATAGAGCAGATGGGTGCGGCGACCTGCATGCCACTCGCGCGCGTTGCTGGTCGCCGCTACACAGGTATTCAGCCGACGAGTGCAACAGGGGAAACGAATGTGATAGTGAAGAGAGAGAGAGGCGCGCACGTCATGGAGCCTTCTTTGACGCGTCTAGAAAAGACTTGCTAAGATGCAGGTGCTAGTACCGTAGTGAGTCTATGACGTCAAAATCCGAGGACTGTCTCTCATTGTCAGCGCGCCTGCTTGTTTTCAATGCGGCCTAATCCAGCAATCCTTCGATGTATTAACCCCTGCACGTCGCGTTCTCATGCAGGTAAGCGGAGGACAGCCGCCATCAGCGCTTTGTACGACTCGGCACCACCGCAGCTCCCCCCACGACATCCACAGTTCGCACGGGTGCCGCGCCTCAAATGCCTGCCACCGATGAAGCCGCACTAGGTCCGACGAACGGTTTTCGTGGCGCGGCGTCGTCCCAGTCTCGCGCCTCTAGTAGTGCCGCGACGGTCTTGGTACACGGAGCTGCAGGTTCCTCTCTCCCCTCTCAGCAGCTCCTGCACGCCTCCTCCGCTCCCCCTCAGCAGCACCTGCCCGCCTCCTCTCCTCCCCCTCAGCAGCATATGAACGCATCCTCTCTCCCCCCTCAGCAGCACCTGCACGTCTCCTCTGCTCCCCATCAGCAGCAGCTGCACGCCTCCTCTCCTCCCCCTCAGCAGCATCCGAACGCACCCTCTCCCCCCCCTCAGCAGCACCTGCACGCATCCTCTCTCCCCTCTCAGCAGCAACTGCACGCCTCCTCCGCTCCCCCTCAGCAGCTTTCGTTGAACGCCTCCTCTGCTCCCCCTCAGCAGCACATGCCCGCCTCCTCTCATCCCCCTCAGCAGCAGCTCCACGCATCCTCTCCTCCCCCTCAGCAGCATTCGAACGCACCCCCTCCCCCCCCTCAGCAGCACCTGCACGCCTCCTCTCTCCCCTCTCAGCAGCAACTGCACGCCTCCTCCGCTCCCCCTCAGCAGCTTTCATTGAACGCCTCCTCTGCTCCCCCTCAGCAGCACATGCCCGCCTCCTCTCCTCCCCCTCAGCAGCAGCTGCACGCCTCCTCTCCTCCCCCTCAGCAGCATCCAAACGCATCCTCTCCCCCCCCTCAGCAGCACCTGCACGCCTCCTCTCTCCCCTCTCAGCAGCAACTGCACGCCTCCTCCGCTCCCCCTCAGCAGTTTTCATTGAACGCCTCCTCTGCTCCCCCTCAGCAGCACCTGCCCGCCTCCTCTCATCCCCCTCAGCATAATCTGAACGCATCCTCTCTCCCCCCTCAGCAGCACCTGCACACCTCCTCTGCTCCCCCTCAGCAGCATCTGCACGCCTCCTCTGCTTCCCCTCAGCAGCACCTGCACGCCTCCTCCACTCCCCCTCATCAGCAGCTGAACGCATCCTCCCTCCCCCCTCAGCAGCACCTGCATGTCTCCTCTGCTCCCCCTCAGCAGCACCTGCACAACTCCTCTGCTCCCCCTCAGCAACACCTGCTCGCCTCCTCTGCTCCCCCTCAGCAGCACTTGCACACCTCCTCTGCTCCCCCGCAGCAGCAACTGCACGCCTCCTCTCCTCCCCCTCAGCAGCATCCGAACGCATCCTCTCCCCCCCCTCAGCAGCACCTGCACGCCTCCTCTCTCCCCTCTCAGCAGGAAGTGCATGCCTCCTCCGCTCCCTCTCAGCAGCTTTCTTTGAACGCCTCCTCTGCTCCCCCTCAACAGCACCTGCCCGCCTCCTCTCATCCCCTTGAGCAGCATATGAATGCATCTTCTCTCCCCCCTCAGCAGCACCCGCACGCCTCCTCTGCTCCCCCTCAGCAGCACCTGCACGCCTCCTTTTCTCCCCCTCAACAGCACCTGCATGCCTCCTCTGCTCCCCTGCAGCAGCACCTGCCCGCCTCCTCTATTCCCCATCAGCAGCATCTGAATGCATCCTCTCTCCCCCCTCAGCCGCACCTGGCCGCCTCTTCTTCTCCCCCTCAGCATCACCTGCACACCCCCTCTGCTCACACTCTGGAGCACCTGGACGCCTCTTCTGCTCCACCTCACCTGCACTCGTATGATTTCTCCCCTAATCCACAGCTGCATTTCACTACATTATCCTCTAACCCTCCACAGCACCATAACGCCAATTCTCACATCCCACAACTGCACCCTCACGTGCCTTTGCCTCACCCCCACTCCATGGCTCCCCACCCTAACGTGCACACAAACGCCTCTCGTCCCTATCAACACCGGGATCGTAGCGCCTCTACTCCCTTCAGTCACCCCCCCATGAACGCGTCTTCCCCACCAGTTCCGCCCGGGGGCGCCACATCTCCAAACAATCAGCAGCCGCGTGATGTGTCAAGACGCTTTGTGTCTCAATGCCATGGTAAGTGCCAGCACCCAGACTTGTCACGCTCTCTTGCCCTTTACGGGCGGGCATTTCTTGGTGCGCGTCTGAGTTTTTCTCCTCGCAGTGACCTTTTATACGGGCTATACTCTGTTTCGGCATCCATTCTTGGTTTCTATGCTGTTTGCGTCCATGCCATACACCTCCCTTGTTTCATGTTTCATTGCCACTTATATAGGTTCACCCGCCATTATGTCCCCGGCTGCAGGATTGACTACTGGCGGCCAGCCCTCCCCAACAGGTGTCCTTGCTTTCGACTCAGTGGTGCTGGAGGAGACACATGAGTACTCGGTCAACGACGGGGGCGATCTCATCTTCAACACCGAACCGGAGCATGACTACGGCGTTGCTGGGAACGGCGCATCGACGGAGCTGGAGCGCCAGCAGCAGGCAAACCGGGAGCTCCAGCGCCGCTTGAAGGAGATCGAGAACGAGAACCGATCGCTCCGCCAGCGTCCACCCAGCTCCGCGAGGGGCACGGCAGAGGTTTGGACCCAAGTGGCGCCCAGCTTTGGCCCAGTTGGCATGGCTGAACCCCAGGACATTCATCAAGGCCTTGTCACGCCAACCGCGGTACGTCTCCTATGTTAGATTCAGCCCGCATACTCCCCCTTCCCTCTCCGCCCCCCAAAACCTTCCCTCACCTTCTACCCTTTGTTGCTACCTACGCGTTTGGCGTTTGAACGCAAGCGTTTCAACGATTGCGTTTGAATGCTACACGCTTGGCTGTGTGCATGTGAACACTACACAGACGCTTGCCCGAGCGGCGGTAAAATTTATAACGCAAGCGTTTGTAGTAACTATGGCCCTACCAACACTCAACCCCAATGTTCCCTTGTTCTCAGATGCAGCATCGTGGGTCTTTGTGCCCCCTCACCCTCCACCTTCCCACCTACTCTCCCTTCCCTTACCACCCCGTTCCTGCGCTCAGCCCGTACCTTCCACGTGCTATGCCAAACATTGGGTGGGTCTTCTTACAATACATTCACGTTTCAACCTCCCCCCCCCCCCCCCCCCCGCCCACCCTCCCCACCCCCCACTCTTCCGCCCCCATTCCCCCAAGGCGCCCGTTCCCCATGTCGGGCCGGCCATAGTGCTTACAAGAGGGCAGATCTCCACCTTCCCACCTACTCTCCCTTCCCTTGCCACCCTGTTCCTGCGCTCAGCCCGTACCTTCCACGTGCTATGCCAAACATTGGGTGGGTCTTCTAACAATAGATTCACGTTTCAGCCTCCCCCCCCTTCCGGCCCCCCACCCGGCCCCCCCACCCCCCACCCCCCACTCTTCCGCCCCCATTCCCCCAAGGCGCCCGTTCCCCATGTCGGGCCGGCCTAAGTGCTTACAAGAGGGCAGATCTCCACCTTCCCACCTACTCTCCCTTCCCTTACCACCCCGTTCCTGCGCTCAGCCCGTACCTTCCACGTGCTATGCCAAACATTGGGTGGGTCTTCTTACAATACATTCACGTTTCAACCTCCCCCTCCCCCCCCCCCCCCCCCCCTCCCCACCCCCCACTCTTCCGCCCCCATTCCCCCAAGGCGCCCGTTCCCCATGTCGGGCCGGCCGTAGTGCTTACAAGAGGGCAGATCTCCACCTTCCCACCTACTCTCCCTTCCCTTGCCACCCTGTTCCTGCGCTCAGCCCGTACATTCCACGTGCTATGCCAAACATTGGGGGGGTCTTCTAACAATAGATTCACGTTTCAGCCTCCCCCCCCTTCCGGCCCCCCCACCCGGCCCCCCCACCCCCCACCCCCCACTCTTCCGCCCCCATTCCCCCAAGGCGCCCGTTCCCCATGTCGGGCCGGCCTAAGTGCTTACAAGAGGGCAGATCTCCACCTTCCCACCTACTCTCCCTTCCCTTACCACCCCGTTCCTGCGCTCAGCCCGTACCTTCCACGTGCTATGCCAAACATTGGGTGGGTCTTCTAACAATAGACTCACGTTTCAGCCTCCCCCCCCTTCCGGCCCCCCCACCCGGCCCCCCCACCCCCCACCCCCCACTCTTCCGCCCCCATTCCCCCAAGGCGCCCGTTCCCCATGTCGGGCCGGCCATAGTGCTTACAAGGGGGCAGATCTCCACCTTCCCACCTACTCTCCCTTCCCTTGCCACCCCGTTCCTGCGCTCAGCCCGTACCTTCCACGTGCTATGCCAAACATTGGGTGGGTCTTCTAACAATAGACTCACGTTTCAGCCTCCCCCCCCTTCCGGCCCCCCCACCCCCCACCCCCCACTCTTCCGCCCCCATTCCCCCAAGGTGCCCGTTCCCCACGTCGGGCCGGCCATGGTGCTTACAAGAGGGCAGATCTCCACCTTCCCACCTACTCTCCCTTCCCTTACCACCCCGTTCCTGCGCTCAGCCCGTACATTCCACGTGCTATGCCAAACATTGGGTGGGTCTTCTAACAATAGATTCACGTTTCAACCTCCCCCCCCCCCCCCCCCGCCCCCCCCACCCCCCACTCCTCCGCCCCCATTCCCCCAAGGCGCCCGTTCCCCACGTCGGGCCGGCCATGGTGCTTACAAGAGGGCAGATCGCGGACCGTCTTGGCCTGGCATACGACTCTGGTGCACAGCTCCCTCTTGGGGGGATTGTAGCCGCCCAAGATGAAGAATGGGTCCAAACCCTGGACCGTGCTATGAAGGCAATCCCAACGAAAACCAATGGCCTCCGGGTATGCTCTCACCTCACATTTGACACATGCCTACCTAAATCCTCATGGGTGACATGTTTGTAGTTTTTTGTTACTGGTCATTTGTATAGATGAGCATTTGCTGTGCATCAGTTTCTCCAATGCCACCTCATTAGTTTCCTCAATCCCCATCCCATTCGTTCCACCTCTGTTTCCAACCACCCCTCACATTCCTCCTTAGACCAAGATGGGACGGACCGTCGACATCATGATATTCGAGAGAGCGGATGCCGACGTGAACTTCTACCCCTCAAGGAAGTGTTTTCTGCAGGACTTTGGGCGCGCGATGAATTTCAAGTACCAATGGCAGCACGACCAACTCCAGCTGGTTTACGACGTCGACACCCGCAGGTCGGGATACATGCGGAAGTTCCTGCAGGACTTTCGCAACGATCTGCTCACAAACGGGAGGAAGACTGTGGCCCAATTCTTCAACCTCGACACCCTTCTTGGTAACCGTCCGTCACCTAAGAGGGAGGGGAAGATGGACAGGCGTGTCTGGCGTGACACTTACAAAGCAGGTGTGCCCTCCCTTTTCCCTTGTCCCATGGCCTCCAAATCCATGCCATGGCCTTCCATCTATTTGACCATATTTTGCTATCTTTTCTGTCCCCTAGCCTCCATCCCCCCACTTTCTACCATTGCATCTGACCCCCCCCCAACATTTTTTTACCATGCTTTTATCCACATCGGCATCCTCGAGCCGTTGTGTTCTTTGCCGCATTTTCCTTCACATTTCGTTACACGCTTCCGTGCAACATTCCCCCTTCTTGGTTTTGCATCCTAATGGCGTATTTAGGTTGGTCCTCCTAAACCCAGCCGCACCATCCCACTTCAGGTTTTTGGTTGATTACCCACCGTGGGTGTCCCATCCCACTACTATTCTTTAACGTACCCACCCTGTTTTTCCCGTACGAATACTGTTATAACCTAACTCCCCACCCTATATTTCGACAGACTATTGTTTTAGCTTCCCCCCCCCCCCCCCTTTTCTTTTCCGGTCTCACTACTGTTTAGGCCTACCTGGCCACTCTAAAACATTCTGATCCCACTACTGCTTTTATATACCCAGCCCTCCGTTCTTCCCACCCCACTACTGTCTGGTCTACCTACCCATCCTGTTCTTCCCATTCCACAAATGTTTTAGCATACCTCATTGCCCTGTTTTTCCCATCTCTTCATTGTTTTAGCCTCTTTCCCCACCGTCTCTTCCCACATCCCATTACTGTTTTGGTGTACTTCCCGACCTTGTTTTTCACATCCCACTACTGGTGTAGCATACCTCCCCTCCATTTTTTTCCCATCCCTGTATAAAGCACTGATATGGTTTTCACATCCTGCGTTTGTTTTAGCCTACTTCCCCACCCGTTTGTTCCCATACCACCGCTATTTTGTTCCACCCTCCCACCATGTTTTTACCATGCCGCTTCTGTTTTAAGCTGCCTCCTTGCACTTCTTATCAAATCCCACTACTGTTATATCCTTTCTTGCCGCCCTTATTTTCCCATCCCTGTATCGTGTAAGCATACCCTCCCGCTCTATTTATCCCATCCCTGTGAAGTTTTGTTGTACGTTCCAACCCTGTTTCTCCCATCCCGCCTCTCTTTTAGCCTACCACGCTAAAATCTTTATCCTATCCCTCTTTTGTTTTATCCTTCCTCCCCACCTCGTCTCTCCCATCCCACTACCGTTGTACTCTACCTCCCCACCCTGTGCTTCCAATCCCTCTATTGTTTTGACATAGCTCCTTGCACGTGTTTGTCATCTGTCTACTGAAGTAGCATACGATCTTGTACTTAGACTACCATCCCAGCAGTGTTTTGGTCTACATCCCCACCCGTGTTTTCCAATCCCACTTCTGTTCTACCACATCTCCCCGCCCTATTTTTTCTTTCCCCTCGTGGCTTCATCCTTCCTTCACATACTGTTTCTCCGATCGCTCTACTGGTTCAGGAATCTTGAACCCCTGCCCGGGTAAAAATTATACCCTTGCCCGGGCAAGCGTTTGCCTAGCGTTCACATACACACTGCCGAGCGTTTAGCGTTCAAACGCTAGTATTAAAACGCTAGCGTACAAACGCCAAACGCGTTTGTAGCAACTAAGGTCTAGTCATACCTCCTTGATCTTTTCTTCCCACCCCTTTCAGTTTTCCAGCCCACCTCCCCATCACTTATTTCCCATCCCACTTCTATCTGGGTCTATCTCCCCACTCAGTTTTCTCAACTGACTCTTGGTCTAGCCTACATCCTACCCCTCTTTTCCCCATCGCTCTTCTGGTTTAGCCTACATCCTCACCATTTTCTTCCCCATCCCACTGTCGTCCTGCCATTCCTCCCCGCCCTCTTTTTCCCTTCCCGTCTTTGTTTGAGCCTACTTCCCAACCCTTTTGTTCCCAACCCATTACTGTATTGTTCCACCTTCCCACCCTCTGTTTCCCATCCCGCATCTGTATTAGCCTACCAGCGTGCACCTTTTATCCCATCCCTCTACTTTTTTATGCTTCCTTCCTGCCCTGTTTTTTTCCAAACCTCTACTGTATTAGCATACATTCTTGTCCTGCTTCACCCATCCCACTACTCTTTTCTTCTACTTTTCCACCTTGTTTTTCCCATGCCACCTCTGTTGTAGCCAACCTTCTTACCTTGCTTTTTCCATACCTCTATTGTTTAGCCGTCCTCCTTGCACAGTTTATCTCATCCCTTTACTGATTTAGCCTTCCTCCCCACCCTGTCTCTCTCATCACACTACTCTTTTGGTCTACCTCCCCGCCCTGTTTCTACCATCCCGTCTTTGTTTGAGCCTACTTCTCCACCCTTTTGTTCCCAACCCACTACTGTTTTGTTCCACCTTTCCACAATCTGTTTCCCATTCCGCATTTGTTTTAGCCTACCTCCATGGACCTTTTATCCCATCCCTCTACTGTTTTATGCTTCCTTCCTGCCCTGTTTTTCCAACGCTCTACTGTATTAGCAAACCTTCCTGCCCTGCTTCTCCCATCCCATTACTGTTTTCTTTTATCCCTCTACCGTTCTAGCCTTCCTCCCCACCCTGTCTCTCCCATCACACTATTCTTTTGATCTACCTCCCAACCGTGTTTTTCGAATCTCACTTCTAGTGGAGCCTACATCGTTGCCCTCTTTTTTCCATACCACTATTGTTGTGGCATACCCCCTTAAACCCTGTTTTTCCTTTCCCTTTAATTTTCCGGCCCACCTCGCCACCATTTTTGCCCCATTCCCACTTCTTTTTTAGCATACCTCCCCGCTCTGTTTTTCCCATCCCATCGTTGCTTTAGCCTATCTCCCCACCCTTTCTCTCCCATCCCATTAATGTTTTGGTCTACCTCCTAACCTTGTTTTCCCCTTCACACTAAAGTTTTAGCATACCTCCCCGCCCTGCTTCTCCCATCCCATCATTGTTTTAGCCTACATCCCCACCGTTTTATTCCCATCCCACTTGTGACTTGGTCTACCTTCACACCCCGTTTTTCCAGTTCCACGTCTGTTTTATCATACATCTTTGCCCTGTTCTTCCCATCCCTTCATTGTTTTAGCCTAGCTCTCCACACTTACTAACACATCCCACTACCGTTTTGGACTACCTTCCCACCCTGTTTTTCCAAACCCACTCTACAACTCTATCGTTACAGGTTCAATATTCCCCCAAGAGTCCATTTCTCCTGCTGCTTTCTGTACCCACGTGTCATGCAGACGCCAAGTCGCACGGTTTGTTGACGTGGCACAGGGACGACCTCGGTGTCCCCTTTGCCACGGAGTGCTTCATTCGGGCCATCATAGCCTCCTTCTCCCGTCCTGGCCACGCCGTCATCATTCTTACACTCAACATGCTCTCATTCTGGCTCATGGGGGTAAGTGCGAGTACACTAGCTTTAATCTGTCATGAAGTCATATCGAGAAGGCGTCAATTCTGATTCCGTGTGGTTCTGATCTTGCAGGTGGAGCACAGGTTGCGCTTTGATGCCGACATGACCAAGAGTCATGTCGACAACAGCGCCCTGCAGACAGTCTACCATTCTGATGTGAAGAACTGGGCCTGCGCTGCAATTCGGGCTCGAAGAGTCACTGGGGCACCGGTCTGGCGGGCAGAGTACAGTGCCTGGTCGTTCAGCCGGAGTAGCCGCACTGTTATGATTAGTGACGACGGCATTGGGCTGGGTGATGCATCTGTTTAGCATTTCTATGTAGTAATTGATTGATAACATGTTACCAGTGCATGTGTCGTTGGATGGTCTGTGATACGTTTCAAGAGTTTCTGCATGCATTTTTAATACGTCTAACAAGCTGATTTGTAATGGTAATATACATTAAAATAGGGTAAAAACAATTACATGTAATAAGAAAATTTCCAATAAACATAACATACTACGCTACCACGCAACAGTGCGTAAAAATGTACCGAGACTACTTTCAACGCGTACACAAGAATGCACTATTAAACGACAAGTGGCGCGATCGTAGCGGCTGACCATAGAGAAAACGTTTGTGACTAATGCGAACACCTTCCACGCAAAAGGTAACACCGCACATTACAAACGTAGCCATGACAGAAACGAGGAAGTTGTAAACGGGTAGAAGATGCAATGTTTCCAACCTCCCGATTGTAGACGTAATGCCGTTCGCCACCAACCACTGGTAGAGTAACTGCTGCCGCTGCGATCTCGCCATTCAATCCTGAACGCACCACGATTGTTGGATCTGCCTTGCGAAAAGGCTGCGTTCGATTCGATGTGACGCCCAGGTTAGTCCGAAACATACGCTGATGTTAGTTTGTGCCGAACCACCCTCGCCAATCAGATCGTGGGAAACATACGAAGGGGTATGTTTCCCATAATGTTTGGCGTATGAATCCTTGAACATACCCCAGCGCCACTCTAAAGTGTCGCGTGGGTATGTTTTCCCAGCCCGGTTTTTTTAGATGGCCATGCGACGCTCCTCGCGATCTCCCACATCTCTGAATGTATACAGACCACCGCGGGTAGGAGAGTGCCAGTTGGAAGGTGGGGATGGTACGCGGGGCTCCTCTGCCAAGGGATCCTCGCCGGCCTGCTCGCACGTCGGCTGCGCGTCATCGATGGCGACATAGTCCGCCGCCCGCATGGCGCTTGGGCCAAGGCCTAGTGCGGCGATCTGCTCGCCCACCCCGTTGATCTCCGCCTCCAGCGACTCCTCCCCCTCGTCCTCATCTTCAGGTTGGTCAGCCTCGTCGATGGGGAGGACGTCGCAGGGGGGCGGCGGCTGCGGCACGTGCTCTAGGTATGCAGCCCACTCTTCAGGGACGCAGCCGGTGCGCCACCAGCACCGCTGCACTGTGCGCGCCCCCACCGACATCCACGCAGCCCACAGCCATTCGACCACCTGCCGCATGGTCGGACGGAAGCGGGACATGTTGCGGCGGGCCCCATCCGTAGTACCCCAGTCGCGTACGAGCGCGGCCAGCCAAGTCGACCTATAACGCGCCTTGACCGTGGCAATCATGCCTTGGTCAAGAGGCTGCCTGAAACAGGTTGTGTTCGGTGGAAGGTATACCAGGCGGAGGTGGCTGAGGCAGCGCGTTCTGAAGCCGAAAAGGTCCTCCGTCGTTGCTTCTGGGGAGAGAAGGGCGTGGCTGCTGGCGTTGTCAACGAGGACGAAGACTTTCCTGCCTTCAGCATACATGGCAGCGTTGAGCTGCTCCATGAAGTGCGTAAAAAGCTGCGTGGGACCAGGAAGGGGGGGGGGGGAAGGGCCATAGGAGGGCAGTAGGGGGGGATAAGGGCATGCGTAAGACGACACGTTTTCACTATGCTTCGTTCGTGCATTGCTGGAAAACATGGTAAGCCTGGGAAACAAAGTACGCGGGATGCCAAGGGAGGGGAAAGCGACTTACCGAGCTCGTCATCCACCCCTTTTCGTTGCTACGCCAGTAGCAGTACGGGGTGGTGTCGTAGTCGGGCCTGAAGTCTGCAGGGCGGCGGGTCTTCGAGATAATCAGAGGGCGCCACACTGTGCTCCCATCCGCATTGCAGAGAAACGCCACTGTAAGGCGCTCCTTCGGTTGTTTGCGCCCTCCCCAGCTGCGACGACCCCACGACTTCCTCGGGAGCACGGAGATGAAGAAGCAGGTCTCATCGAAGTTTAGGGCGTCGCGAGGCAGGATGCCGCAATGACGGAACAGCGCGGGCAACTGTACCTTACTCGTCATGACGGCACCCAGATCTTGATCTGCAGCCTCGCCCTTCTGGGTGAGGCAGCGGATGTTGAGGCGCCTTAGAGCGCGCCGCACCCAGCCGATCGAGCAGAGAAAGTTGTCAGGTTTGTTGAGTGCCCGAGCAAACATCATTGCTTGGGCTTGGATGGTTTTTAGCGTCAGAGGAACGCCGGCAGGGCCAGCGCTGTCGATCCACCGCAGCAGCAGGGCTTCAAGATCAGGGTGCCTCCCACCTCTTATACGTTTGGCGCTAACGACGGCGTCCTCAGAGGTCCACCTTGCCTCGCTTCGCAGCACCTTGCCGATGGTTGAGCGGTCAGGGCAAAGGCCAAACCGTGTGAAGCACCATCTCGCCATATCCTCCTGGCGCAAATGGACGTTCAAGGCACGGTGCTTGCAGATGGCGCGTTTGACCTCCAGCGGCAGCTGGGCTCGACGGTGTGTGCGAGGCATGGTGGAAAGGGGTGGGATGGCGCGTGGAAAGTCGACTGACTTTCTCTGGTGGCACTAGAAGACTGCTGGTTGGCGGGTGAGTTTCTCTGGTTGTGTTTGCTCCCTTTCATACTCAGTGAATTGTGGCGAGAGGGTTGGAGTGGCGTTCTATTTCCAAATGTTTGGGGCGTGTATTGAAGACGTCGTACATTATGTGTTGAAGGGTCGTGTCGCAACCGTCACCGCTGCGAAGAGTGGAGGATACTGTTGTGCGAATCTGTTACAAGGCTGTATTTCGGAAATTCAAAACGGGCCCTGGCATCGGGGCAATCGCGATTCCTTCTCGTTGCCAAGTCAGCGCGTTCGGTTGCATGCGGCGATGCTCAAACCACAAACAAGCCCAGCGTGGCGTACGCACCTTTGCGAGCTCAACCAAAGGCTCGCTGAGTTTCGCCGGACCGCTATTTTGTGTGCAGATGCGAGTTTGTGGCGATAACAGTTGCGGCAGACATCCTTCGTCTTGTGCCACATGTCTGTCACTGCTGTCATAATAACGCTGCACTGTTGGCTCTGTTCACGGCCCAAAATGAGTGGGCCGTTGCCCGTGATACGATGCTAATGGGCGGTGGTCTCTGATTGGGCCACGTATTGCGCTGGGCGTCCGGTGTGCTCCAGGTGTACGTTGTGAGTGAAATCGAAGTTGGCCCGTGCCACACGCACCCTCCCGAGATATTACACCAATCAGGCGACAGTGTCAGTCTCTGGTGACGAAAATGAAAGAGAGGGAACTGAGAAGCCCGCCATACCTCCGCATCCCGATGAGCTAAACCTTTCCGCTATCCCCTCAAAACGGGGCCCCCGTACCTCCGCTTTCCCCGTCCCGCATCTCGTGTGACAGGGTTTCTCTCAGCTTCCCTCTTCCCCATACCCGATACTTCGTCCATGCTATTTATCAGCAACCGCTTCGACCGTTAATCGTGTCGACCGTTACGCGCTTCGACGAGTCGCGTCCCGTTATCCGACGGATTTCGCCACCTCGAGAGACTCGCGACCCGCTACCAACTTGACGCTTATCGCCCTCCCTTCTGCTTCCCGCTACCCGCGTCCTGCTTCCTGCTTCCCGCCCTTCCGCTCTCATCCAACTTCCTGCTTCCCGCTTCCTGCTGCTTCCCCCCTGCTTCCCGCTTCGCACTGCTTCCCGCGTCGCCCTGCTTCCCGCTTCACCCTGCTTCCCGCTTCGGCCTGCTTCCCGCATCCCCTTGCTTCCCGTTTCCCCCTGCTCCCCGCATCCCCCTGCTCCCCCCTCCCCCCGCTTCCCGCTTCGCCCTGCTTCCCGCTTTCCCCTGCTTCCTGCTTCCCCCTGCTTCCCACATCCCCTTGCTTCCCGCTTCCCCCTGCTTCCCGCTTCCCCCTGCTTCCCGCTTCCCCCTGCTTTCCCTGCCATCCCTTCTATCCCTGCGATCCCTCTTACCCCTGCTATCCCTCCTATCCCCCTATCCCCCTATCCCCCTTGACCCTCCTATCCCTGCTAGCCCTGCTATATATGCTGCTATCCCCCCTATCGCCCCAACCTCTCCTATCCCTTCCTCCCTCGCTCCGTCCAGCCCTCTCTTGTTCGCTCTCCATCACTCGCTCACCCCCTTCCAACGTCGCTCGCACGTGTCTATCTCTCTCAAACCACCACCTCTCCCTGTCCCACCCCCCTCTCAATGGTCGCCTCTCTCCTCTCCACATCACCTTGTCCCATCTCCCTTATTTGGCGCTTTGTGCTTCCACTATTCCTTTCCACAGGAGTAGGAGACGGAGGCCCCAGGTCTTAGAGTGAATACTGGGCCTTGTCATAGTGTATGGACCATGTAATTTATTATGCAAACTATTTGCACATTTGTTACAAGTTATGTTATACTGATGAGCAGGCTCTAAGAACTGAACAATCGAATAATTTGAGAACATGGGTACAAGGATATATGTCTAAGGGTTGTACTCTCTAAGAGGTGACCCTATACAGTCTATACAAACATTAGAGATACAAATGTTTGACACACCCCCTAGACTGCATAGGGGCAGTTCCTGAACAAGCAGCTCGGGGCGGCACTACTAGTCCAGCCACTAAGATAGGGGTCTAAAGACCAATCAAAAAGGAGTACAGGCAAGGCAAGAACAAGAACAGGGCAGCACTACTAGTCCAGCCACTGGGAGAGGACACAAGTCCAGTCTGAGAAAATATATATAAAGGATAGTACAAAGTCAAGGCCCTAGCAAGTGAGAGGCTACGGGAACTAGACCGAGCTGTACACAGTGCCGCTGATGATCTTTAGGCGAAAGCGCCTTTGTAAAGATATCAGCTGTGTTGGCACCTGAGGCCAAGTGTACTACGTGAGCCTGGCAACGCTGCTGTAGCTCGCGCAGGTGGAAGTACCGCAGCTGGATATGCTTCGCTCTGTCCTCGAGTCAAGGCTCCTGACACAGGAGGATCATGGCCCTGTTGTCAGCGTACAGGACCGGGGCAGAGCTAGGCCGCTCCCCTAAGTCAGTGAGCAAGAAGGTCAGCCAGCGGAGCTCCTGTGCCGCCATGGCACCAGCGTAGATCTCGACCTCACAGCTGGACTGGGCAACAAACGAGGAGCGGTAGCTCCCCACGAGACGGCACCTGAACCAAGGCTGAAGCAGTAGCCCTGGGAGGACCTGAGGGTCTCGGCGTCGTCTGCCCAAGAAGCGTCTGTGTGTCCGGTAAGGACCACTAGCCTGCGTCCTCCTAGCACTAACCCCATGCCCGATGTACTTGCGAGATAACACAAAACCCTCTTAGCTACATATCAGTGCTGCGGTCGGTGTCTACCTGTGGCCACAAAGCGAGCCAGGATGCTGAGAGGGTATGCGAGATCTGGGCGAGTGGAAGTCATCAGGTACATGAGGCAACCCACCAGCTCTGCGTAAGGACCACTGGGCTCTACTGACTCCTCAGGAACTGGAGCGGAGAGTCTGTGGTCTACAGGCAGAAGGGTGGGCTGTGCAGAGGAGAACTGAAGGTCGAACCTCTGAAGGACCTGGCGCACCAAGTGTGACTGAGTCAAAGTGATGGTGCGTGCTGCTCTATCCCTGGAGATCTGCAAACCAAGGTAACGGCGCAGTTCTCCAAGGTCAGTGCAAGTGTGTCTCTTCAGCAACTCTGTCCTCACTGAGGCCAGTGCGTCCCTGTCTGCTGTGGCAAAGACCAGATCATCCACGTAAACGAGGATGTAGAACGGAGTCTGGCCAGTACTAACTAAGAGTGGGGGGTCTGCGGAGGACGGAAAAAACTGCAGGTCAGCAAGGGTAGCACGCAGCGTGTCGTGCCACTCACGGGGAGCCTGCCGCAGGCTGTAGACGAGATGCCGCAGGAGCCACTGGGTCCCAGGAGGGAAGGTGCCAGTGAAACCCTGAGGGCGACGCAAGTAGACCTGCTCGTGTAGGCTGCCCTGAAGAAACGCAGTGGAGAAGTCGAGGGAGTGAAGCTCGTAGTCACGCTGGGCAGCTACGTGTAGCAGCACCCGAAGAGTAGTCATCTTCGGGGTCGGAACGAAGGTCTGGAAGAAGTCCACCCCCTCACACTGACTGAAACCTCTAGCCACGTAGCGCGCCTTGAACACAGGCAGCTCTCTAGGAGGGCGCTTCACCTTGAAGAGCCAGCGGCCATCAACTACGTTCACCCCAGGTGGGGGAACTGCGTCGACGTAGGTGCCGGTGGATCTCCAAGATGCCATCTCCTGCTCTATGGCAGCTATCCACTGAGAGGCCCAAGGTCCCGAGGTCGCCTCAGCGTAAGTGCGAGGGGTCGGGATGTCGAAGGCGTCTGGATCACCCTCAGGGACTAGCAGCATGGAACAGAGATGGGGAGCAGCCTCAGACAAGAAAGCAAGCTCGAACTGGCGGTCCTCCAGGACGTCACTGCCGAGGGCAGGAGCACCCTCGATAGACGGAGGACAGGCAGGGTCAGAGACCAGAGCGGTGGCGTAGTCAAGGTGGCGAGTAGAGGCAAAGTCAGTGACCGCAGCGACAAGAGCGTCAAGACACGAGACTGGAACGGACGGGTTGGTAACGAGAGAGGGGAGGACCCGAGGAACAAGAGGACGAGTGGCACGAAGGTAGTCAGACAAAGGAGGAGGCGCAACGGTAAGAGAGGACGGAGGAGGCGACGGTAGAAGGGGAGGACGAGACGCGTGGGAACGGAGCAACATAGGGTGAGAGAGCGGGACAGGGGAGATAGGACGAGCGCGGGAGGGACGGCGGGACCAGACATGAGACGGAGGCGTCGGGTTAGGAGACAAAGGAGGGGATACAAGGGGGGAGCGAGGGGGAAGACGAGCCGGGGACGAGTCTGGCGGAGGGAACACAGGGCCGTAGACAGGAAGAGGAGGAGACGGCAGGAGAGGAGCAGCCGCAGGGTCAGGGGACGGAAGGCCGAAGGGCGGACACCGGTGGGGAATGCTGCTGCGGCGGCACACCAGCGACACCGGGACCGCAAGCTGCTCCTCGGCTACCTCCGAGACACTCCACTCCTGCACCCCCAGAAGGAACACCCCAGAGCCCGAAACCCCTCGAGCACCGGTATCACCCCCAGGGCCACCGGGATAGGCCATGACAGGAACCCCAGGACTAGCACCCACCCCAACGCGAGCACCCCCAGAGTCAACGAACTGCTGCTGCGACTTCGGCGGCGGAGACGACGGCTGCGACAGCAGAGGTGACGGCGGCTGCAGAGGCGGTGGTGGAGGAGACACCTGGGGAGGGGCAGACGGTGAGGAATGCGCAGCAGGACCACCAGGGAGGGTGCAGGGCAGTACCCGAAGAGCGGGCTGCACATAGATCGGTGGCAGGCCGGCGGGAAGGTGAGCACGTTGCCGGAAGTCGACGGGCAGGGCTCGCGCCGGGGTTGGCAAGACGAGCGCAGGGGCCAGTAGGGCGGGTGCGGGGCCGGCTAGGACGGGCGCGGAGGCCAGGAAGGACGGGCGCGGGGTCGGCTAGGACGGGCCTAGGGCGAGCGCTGGGGCCGGTAGTAAGGGCGCGGGGCCGACTAGGACGGGCGCAGGGGCCGGTAGGACGGGCGCAGGGGCCAGCTAGGACGGGCGCGAGGCCAGCTAGGACGGGCGCGGGGCCAGCTAGGACGGGCGCAGGGCCGGCTAGGACGGGCGCGGGGACCGTTAGGACGGGCGCGGGGGCCGGTAGGACGGGCGCGGGGGCGAGCTAGGAAGGGCGCGGGGCCGGCTAGGACGGGCGCGGGGGCCAGTAGGGCGGGCTCGGGGGCCAGCTAGGACGGGCGTGGGGCTGGCTAGGACGGGCGCAGGGGCCGTAGGACGGGCGCAGGGCCGGCTAGGACGGGAGCGGGGGCCGTTAGGACGGGCGCGGGGGCCGGTAGGACGGGCGCGGGGGCCGGCTAGGATGGGCGCAAGGGCCAGGTAGGACGGGCACGGGGCCCAGCTAGGACGGGCGCGGCGGGCGCAGCTAGGACGGGCGCGCGGGCGCGGCTAGGACGGGCGGCTAGGGCGCGGCTAGGGCAGTCACGGGGTCAACTAGGACGGGCACGGGGGCGGCTAGGTCCTAGAGCGGAAGCGTGGGCGGGCGGCGGGACCTACATACTGCTGATACCATCTTAGAACTAAACAATCAAATATTTTGAGAACATGGGTACAAGGATATATGTCTTAGGGTTGTACTCTCTAAGAGGTGACCCTATACAGTCTATACAAACATTAGAGATACAAATGTTTGACACAAGCCTCTGGATATCAGGGTGAAATAAGCTGATGACTCTTACTATAAGGGTGGGGTATACATGGGACCCTTTTTTTTTTGAGTGGTATTTTTACAGACCCTTATGAGAAAAAGTACATATGTTTAGGGCCCTTATTTATAAGAGTGCTTGGGTGTAGGCAAGCTGATGAGGAAAAGTGCCCCCGAGGTCGACCCTTACACGAATTTCCGGCGAAGTCCCCGATTGCCAGATACATTCCTCCTACACCCCTCGCAAGCAACCTGGTTTTTCCGGCTAAGTCCCCCACACCAGAGACATTTCTCCTCACACCTCTAGCAACCCAAACATTTCGGCTAAGTCCCCCACACCAGAGACATTTCTCTCCACACCTCTAGCAACCCAAACATTTTGGCGAAGTCCCCCTTCGCTCGAGACATTCCTCCCGAGCACCCTGCAAAAATTTCGGCCAAGTTCCCACAGCCACATACAACCCTCCAAAACTTCTCGCAACCCACACCACAGATATTCCTCCAACACCCCCTTGCATGCAATCCATACATTTTGAAATGAAATGAGGACATGTCACCCTGTCCGCGACCGCCACGAGTCTCCTCGATGTCCTTGTCAAACATTTGTATCTCTAATGTTTGTATAGACTGTATAGGGTCACTTCTTAGCGAGTATAACCCTTAGACATATATCCTTGTACCTAGGTTCTCTAGTCATTAGTTTCTAAGATGGTATCAGCAGTAGGTAGGTCCCGCCGCCCGCCCACGCTTCCGCTCTAGGACCTAGCCGCCCCCGCGCCCTAGTTGCCCGTCCTAGCTGGCCCCCGCGCCCGTCCTACCGGCCCCCGCGCCCGTCCTAACGGACTCCGCGCCCGTCCTAGCCAGCCCCGCGCCCGTCCTAGCTGGCCCCTGCGCCCGTCCTACTGGCCCCCGTGCCCGTCCTATCGGCCCTGCGCCCGTCCTAGCTGGCCCCCGCGCCCGTCTTCCCAGCCCCCGCGCCCATCCTAACGGCCCCCGCGCCCGTCCTAGCCGGCCCCGCGCCCGTCCTAGCCGGCCCCGCGCCCGTCCTAGCCGGCCCTGCGCCCGTCCTAGCTGGCCCTGCGCCCGTCCTAGCTGGCCCGCGCGCCCGTCCCACAGGCCCCCGCGCCCGTCCCACCGGCCCCCGCACCCGTCCTAACGGCCCGCGCGCCCGTCCTAACCGGCCCCGCGCCCGTCCCACCGGCCCCCGCGCCCGTCCCACCGGCCCGCGCGCCCGTCCTAATGGCCCCCGCGCCCGTCCTAGCCGGCCCCGCGCCCGTCCTAGCTGGCCCCGCGCCCGTCCTAGCTGGCCCCGCGCCCGTCCTAGCTGGCCCCGAGCCCGTCCTAGCTGGCCCCGCGCCCGTCCTAGCTGGCCCCGCGCCCGTCCTAGCTGGCCCCTGCGCCCGTCCTACCGGCCCCCGTGCCCGTCCTAGCCGGCCCCGCGCCCGTCCTACCGGCCCCAGCGCCCGCCCTAGGCCCGTCCTAGCCGACCCCGCGCCCGTCCTTCCTGGCCCCCGCGCCCGTTCTAGCCGTCCCCGCGCCCGCCCTACTGGCCCTCGCGCCCGTCCTGCCAACCCTTGCGCGAGCCCTGCCCGTCGACCTCCGGCCCCGTGCTCACCTTCCTGCCGGTCTGCCACCGTTCTGTGTGCGGCCCGCTCTTCGGGTACTGCCCTGCACCCTCCCTGGTACGGTTCTGCATCCCACCTGCACCGCACTACACCGCACTGCACCGCGCTGCACTGCACTGCACCGCCCTGCATCGCACTGCACCGCACTGCCCCACGCACTGTCCTGCCCTGCATCGCCGCCCTGCACTGTTCCTGATGGCGGGGGAGCTTCACTTCGACGCTGAAGGCGAGCCTCTAGAGTTCGAGGCCTGGCTTGTCGACCTCCCCCGCCACCTCACTGGCCAGCGGCAGGATGGTCACTCGCTTTCAATACACCTTGACGGTATGCTTCCCTGCCCAGACCCCCCTGCTGTGCTGCCAGCTGACCCCACATCTGCTGAGCGTAAGTCTTTTGCAGCCGCTGCCCTTGTTCGCTCTGTCTGTTTTTCCCCTGACGCTGTCGCACAGCTTGCTCTTAGCAATGCCCTCCCCCTGTCTGAGCGCCCACGCTTTTGGTCTATCACCACCGCCCAGGCTTTTTTAGATGCTGTTATCCAGCGCTATTCCACCCTGCGTGCTGCCTCGGTGGGTCGCCTGATCCTCCCTCTCCTCTTCCTTGACCTAGCGTCGTTCCCCACGGTTGCTGATCTAGCTGCCCACCTCCGCACGATAGATGAGACCTGGCACGCTGCCTGCACCGACGCACAGCGTAGAGCTCATCAGCCGCCCCTTACCTCTACCCTCTACCTGCTTGCCACCCGCCTCACTGACCGCCTTGCCGCTGCTCGTGACCGCTTCCTTAGCATTCACCCCGGTGACCTCACCCTCACAGACTTTGTAGACACCCTGACTGTTATCGAGACCCGCCACTGCTCTATCGCCCAGGCGAGCGGTACTGTGCCGGTCCCTATCTTTTAGGGTTGTGCCCTCGCTCAATGCACCTTCTCCGATAGTTTTGCAGCTGTGGCTGAGACCGCCGCTGCAGCGCAGTTCCGTCCGGGGAAGGGTCGCCGCCCCAAGTCTGGGCGCGGCGGAGGGGGTGGGGGTGCAGGTGGAGGTAGTGGTGGAGTCGGGTCGCCTGGTGGTGGAGCGGACGAGGGGACCTGCCGGGTTCGGCTGAGCAGCCGCTCCAGCAGCCGCAGCAGCAGCAGCAGCCACAGCAGCCGCAGCAGCCGCAGCCCCAGCACCAGCCGCAGCAGTCGCAGCAGACGAGGCCAGCGAATGGCCTCCCGCCCGGGTAGCCTAGCGCTGGTGGTGGCCGTGCGCGTGGTGGTGTTCCGGGTGGCGGTTCGGGAGGCGTGCCCTGTCAGTACCAGCTCTAGACCGGTCCTCGCCGCGGCTTCGTTTGCGGTAAGATCGGTCACACCACTGCCCGCTGTTTTCATTGCCTGGACAACCTATTTCGTCAGCGCTTCGGCCCGTCGCCCGACCTCCCGGACTGGCACAGTTTGCTTAGTCGTAGAGTTCGGATTTTTGACATGGATATGGATGCCATTGTTTCTGCCCTGCATGTGATGTATGCTGATGACTCTAGTGTGCTACCCTCTTATTACTCCTTGTTACGTAGTGTAGGTGTGCCTAGCTTAGCCTCCCCTGCTGCGTCAGGCGTAGGAGCTCCTGCTTTGTTTAGCCTTGGTGCTTCCGTCGTTGCCCCATCGCCACACGCCACTGCTGCGCTTTCCTTCACCTTGGACTCTGGCGCTTTCCGGTGTTTCTTCCGCAACTCCACTACGCTGACGCCGCTTCCTGTTCCTGCTGCAGTTTCTCTTGCTGACCCCTCCGGCGGTCCAGTAGTCGCCCGCAGTTCCACCACACTTCCCTGTCCGGCGGTTCCCTCAGGCTCTCTCACAGGTCTGCATATCCCCTTGTTCTCCAGGAACCTAGTAGGTGTCAGCTGCGTCCAGGACCTTGGCGTCACCACTACGTTCCCTGGTTACGGGCGGTATGCTATCTGTACCGAGGCCGCCACAAGTGCCCCCCTTTCCACGTTCCCCCGGGACCCGGTGTCCGGCCTGTTCAACCTGGACACCGCGACCCCCCCGGCTGGGGCGCCCCCTCAGGTGGCTGCGTCTTCCCAGGTTGCTGCTGCCTGCTTCTGTCGGTCCCTCACTCACCGGACTCTCGTGTGGCACCACCGCCTAGGTCACCCTGCGCTCCCGCGTCTGCGTCACATGTCCCAGCACGGTCTCGTCCTTGGTCTCCCTGGTTCGTTTTCCACTTTTCCCTCCTCCCCCGCTCCACTGTGCACGCCTTGTGTCGAGGGTTGGCTTTGCCGTGCCCCTCACTCCTCATTTCTCCCTACCGCCGCGCCGCTACAGACCCTGCACATGGACGTCTGGGGCCCCGCCCCCGTCCATGGGCCGCGTCGAGAGTGCTACTTCCTCGTGCTTGTCGACGACTTCACTCGCTACACCACATTTTTTCCCCTGGAGCGAAAGGCCGACGTGCCTGACGCTCTCATCCCCTGGCTTGTGTCCACCGAGGTCTCCCTGTCTTGCGTCTTCACTCAGACCGTGGTGGCGAGTTTGCCTCAGGTGTCCTTGGTCGCTTCTGTCGTGCAGAGGGCATCACCCAGACGTTCACCCTGCCGGACTCCCCACAGCAGAATGGGGTCGCTGAGCGACGCATCGGTTTGGTCATGGAGGTGGCTCGCACCTCCATGATCCATGCTGGTGCACCCCATTTTCTGTGGCCGTTCGCCGTGCGCTACGCTGCTCACGAGCTTAACCTGTGGCCGCACCCCCAGCGGCCGCAGGTTTCGTCGACCCTTCTTTGGACCGGGTCCCCTGGTGACGCGTCTGCGTTCCACGTCTGGGTCTGCCTTGCTCACGTTCGTACCTCTGGCATGGACAAGCTCACTGCCCGCACCCTTCCCTGTGTCTTCCTCGGTTTCCCCCTTGACTCGTCCGACTGGCACTTCTACCACCCGCCGTCTCACTGGTTCTTTCACTCTCGCGACGTCACCTTTGATGAGTCCGTCTCCTTCTACCGTCGCTTCCCCCACCGCGGTCCCCCTGTTACTCCCCCCCTGTTCCTGGTCACTCCTTCCCCGGTGGTCCCTGCCCCCCCCCCCTCCCCCTCCCCGTCCTGCCCTCTCTGGTGTGTCCCACGTCACCCCTCTCCCGTCGGTTGTCCCGGTTGAGGAGTCTTCTGACTCTGGTGGTCCTGCGGCGCACTCCTCGCCGTCTGCCCCTCTCCAGCTGTCTCCTCCTCCAACGCCTCTGCAGCCGCTGTCACCTCTGCTGTCGCAGCCGTCGTCTCCGCCGCCGCCGTCGCAGCAGCAGTTCGTCAACTCTGGGGGTGCTCGCTTTGGGGTGGGTGCTAGTCCTGGGGTTCCTGTCGTGGCCTGTCCCGGTGGCCCTGGGGATGGTCCCAGTGCTCGAGGGGTTTCGGGCTCTGGGAGTGTTCCTTCAGGGGGTGCAGGAGTCGAGTGTCCCGGAGGTAGCCGAGGAGCAGCTTGCGGTCCCGGCGTCGCTGTTGTGCCGCCGCAGCAGCAGTCCCCACCGGTGTCTGCCCTTTGCCTGCTCAGCCTTCCGTCCCCTGACCCTGCGTCTGTTCCTCTCCTGCCATCTCCTCCTCTTCTTGTCTACGGCCCCGTGTTCCCTCCGCCAGACTCGTCCCCAGCTCGTCTTCCCCCTAGCTCCCCCCTTGTATCCCCTCCTCTGTCTCCTAACCCGACGCCTCCGTCTCATGTCTGGTCCCGCCGTCCCTCCCGCGCTCGTCCTGTCTCCCCTGTCCCCCGCTCTCACCCTATGTTGCTCCGTTCCCACGCGTCTCGTCCTCCCCTTCTACTGTCGCCTCCTCCGTCCTCTCTTACCGTTGTGCCTCCTCCTCTATCTGACTACCGTCGTGCTGCTCGTCCTCTTGATCCTCGGGTCCTCGCCTCTCTCATTACCAACCCGTCCGTTCCGGTCTCATGTCTTGATGCTCTTGTCGCTGCGGTCACTGACTTTGCCTCTACCCGCCGCCTTGACTACGCCACCGATCTAGTCTCTGACCCTGCATGTCCTCCGTCTGTCGGGGGTGCTCCTGCCCTCGGCAGTGACGTCTTGGAGGACTGCCACTTCGAGCTTGCTTTTGCTGTCTGAGACTGCTCCCCATCTCTGTTCCATGCTGCTAGTCCCTGAGGGTGATCCAGACGCCTTCGACATCCCGACCCCTCGCACTTACGCTGAGGCGACCTCGGGACCTTGGGCCTCTCAGTGGATAGCTGCCATGGAGCAGGAGATGGCATCTTGGAGATCCACCGGCACCTACGTCGACGCAGTTCCCCCACCTGGGGTGAATGTAGTCGATAGCCGCTGGCTCTTCAAGGTGAAGCGCCCTCCAGGAGAGCCGCCTGTCTTCAAGGCGCGCTACGTGGCTAGAGGTTTCAGTCAGTGTGAGGGGTTGGACTTCTTCCAGACCTTCGCTCCGACCCCGAAGATGACTACTCTTCGGGTGCTGCTACATGTAGCTGCCCAGCGTGACTACGAGCTTCACTCCCTCGACATCTCCACTGCGTTTCTTAAGGGCAGCCTACACGAGCAGGTCTACCTGCATCGCCCTCAGGGTTTCACTTGCACCTTCCCTCCTGGGACCCAGTGGCTCCTGCGGCGTCCCATCTATGGCTTGCGGCAGGCTCCCCGTGAGTGGCACGACACGCTGCGTGCTACCCTTGCTGACCTGCAGTTCTTTCCGTCCTCCGCAGACCCCTCATTCTTAGTTCGTACTGGCCAGACTCCGTTCTACAACCTCGTTTACGTGGATGATCTGGTCTTTGCCATAGCAGACAGGGACGCACTAGCCTCATTGAAGACAGAGCTGCTGAAGAGACACACTTGCACTGACCTTGGAGAACTGCGCCGTTACCTTGATTTGCAGATCTCCAGGGATAGAGCAGCACGCACCATCACTTTGACTCAGTCACACTTGGTGCGCCAGGTCCTTCAGAGGTTCGGCCCTCAGTTCTCCTCCGCACAGCCCACCCCTCTGTCTGTAGACCACAGACTCTCCGCTTCAGTTCCTGAGGAGTCAGTAGAGCCAAGTGGCCCTTATGCAGAGCTGGTGGGTTGCCTCATGTACCTGATGACTTGCACTCGCCCAGATCTCGCATACCCTCTCAGCATCCTGGCTCGCTTTGTGGCCACAGGTAGACACCGACCGCAGCACTGGTCTGCCACTAAGAGGGTTTTGCGTTATCTCGCAAGTACATCGGGCATGGGGTTAGTGCTAGGAGGACGTGGGCCAGTGGTCTTTACTGGACACACAGACGCTTCTTGGGCAGACGACGCCGAGACCCTCAGGTCCTCGCAGGGCTACTGTTTCAGCCTTGGTTCAGGTGCCGTCTCGTCGAGAGCTACCCGCTCCTCGTCTGTTGCCCAGTTCAGCTGTGAGGCCGAGATCTACGCCTGTGCCATGGGGGCACAGGAGCTCCGCTGGCTGACCTTCTTGCTCACTGGCCTCAGATGCCAACACTGCTGATATCTTTACAAAGGCGCTTGCGCCTAAAGATCATCAGCGGCACTGTGTACATGTCGGTCTAGTTCCTGTAGCCCCTCACTTGCTAGGGCCTTGACTTTGTACTGTCCTTTATATATATTTACTCAGACTGGACTTGTGTCTTCTCCCAGTGGCGGGACTAGTAGTGCCGCCCTGGTCTTGTTCTTGCCTTGCCTGTACTCCTTTTGACTGGTCTTTAGACCCTTGTCTCAGTGGCTGGACTAGTAGTGCTACCCTGAGCTGCTTGTTCAGGAACTGCCCCTATGCAGTCTAGGGGGTGTGCCAAACATTTGTATCTCTAATGTTTGTATAGACTGTATTGGGTCACCTCTTAGCGAGTATAACCCTTAGACATATCTCCTTGTACCTAGGTTCTCTAGTCATTATTATTCAGTTCTAAGAGTCCTCGCCAACTTCGGTGTAGCAAACAAACAAGCCCCTTGACGCCCGTTGCGGAGTGGGCCCAGCCGAGGGCACAGCGCATGACATCACAAACATCACATCTACCGCCAAGTATGTTGCGTGAATTTACCATCTTAATTCTCGTCCGCGGTGTAAGCCCACAGTTGGATTCTAACCTAACGTTGAAGAGCGATTTTTTGTAGGACCCTTATACGTAAGCTTATCCAAAAAATTTAGCCTTACAAGAAAAAGTGCCTTGGCGGGGGTGGGCTTATGAAAATGAGTGCTTCAAATCCTATCCAGAGGCCGGCTGATGAGTATGGCTAAAGGGGGCGTTTGAGATAGAGCCATGTACAGGGCAGGTGCCATATAGAGATGCCTTGCGTCGACCCTCGGTCCCGTACATCGACGACCACCAGGCCTGATTTTATCAGACTATTCTAGTCTGATTGTCTGAAATTTCAGACCTATTCTTTTGCCGATCCTGATTTTTCAGACTTGCCAATTTCTGAATGCTGAACCCTTCAGAGTTATATGTTTTTGAATCCTGAGAATCTCAGACTTGGCAGTTTGTGGATACTGAGTTTTCAGAGCACAGCGCGTACGGACCCTGAGACAGACATACCTACCTGCCCTCACCCAAGATTTTCGTCCAAATCCCCAACGGCCAGAGTCAAGTCCTTTCACACACCCCGCCCGGAACCTATAAAATCTGGCTAAGTCCTAGCAGCCAGAGACAGTTCCCCCCAGCACAACCAGAAGCCCATAAAAACCATTGAAGTCCTGTTCTAGAGACACCCCTCTAACACCCCCAACACCCACGAAAATCGGCTAAGTCTTCCATGTTTAGAGACATTCTCCCCGCACCCCCTTTCCCCTGATTTTTTTTGTCAAGTCCTCTGAGCGGGTGGCACAAGTCCCTCAACAACCAATCACACACTTGCAAGGACCCATCACAGACAAACTCCCTGCTGCTGTACTGTACACGCATTGTCCTTCGACGTGCTTCGCTGTACCCGGAGCAGGTGTGAGGCTGTGATTGGCTGTCAGACCAAAATCACGCAAAAGTCTGAGGCACTGTACCTAGGAGAAATTATGAGGAGTGTGACTGGTCCTTAGACCAAGTACTGTATCACGTTGGTTGCCCGAGGAAGGCTAGAGCAGGCGCGAGCGAGGGACGTGATTTGTCGTTAGCACAAACTGCGCGGATACAGCAAGTTGGTGGGGTTTCGGCAGTTCCTGAGAACACAACTTTTCCTTCGATTACGCGGCGAAGTGCAGCCATCGTCACTGATACAGCACGTTTCAAAACCCAGGCCTGATTCGTCAGCTTTACGGAAAATTCCGCCTGAAATTTTAGGCAATCAAATAGAAACTACCCTAACAAAAATGGGTCCTCATAAGGGCAGGCCTGAGCAATCAGCCTCCATAAAACGAATCTGAGACCCTGGTGTGAACTCTGCAAATACAAGATTCGACTTGGGCGCAGGACTCTGAGTCGACATTCTGAACCCTGAGTATTTCAGACTCGTTAAATCTTGGACACTGACATTTCAGAGTATCGAAATTTTGAAAAATGACCCTTCAGACTCGGGAAAAAATTTGGGGGGCAAAATCAGAGTGCCTTTTTTTGAAACGTCAGCCCTGACCACCACCCTTTCCAAAGAACAACACTGCTGGAAGTTGAGTATGAGGGATAGGAGGAGAGAGGGTCAGAGGGAAAGGCATCAAGGGAGAGAGCGTGAGGGATGGGGAGAGAGAGAGAGAGCATGTGTAAGGGATGTGGAGAGAGAGAGTGTGTGTGAGGGATGGGGAGAGAGAGAGTGTGTGAGGGATAGGGAGAGAGAGAGTGTGTGTGAGGGATGGGGAGAGAGAGAGTGTGTGTGAGGGATGGGGAGAGAGAGAGAGAGAGAGAGAGAGAGAGAGAGAGAGAGAGTGAGGGATGGGGAGAGAGAGAGAGAGAGAGAGAGAGAGAGAGAGAGAGAGAGAGAGAGAGAGTGAGGGATGGGGAGAGAGAGAGAGAGAGAGAGAGAGAGAGAGTGAGGGATGGGGAGAGAGAGAGAGAGAGAGAGAGAGAGAGAGAGGGGGGGGGGGGGGGGGAGGGGGGAAGGGGTAAGCGGGAAGCGGGAAGCGGGGAGCGGGAAGCGGGGAGCGGGGAGGCAGCGAGACGCGGGAACCGGAAAGCCAGAGGCAGCAGGCGGAAGGCGATAAGCGGGAAGCAGGAGGCAGCGAAACACGGGAAGCGGGGAGCGGGAGGCGGGAATCGAGAAGCGGAAGACAGCAAAACGCGGGAATTGGGAAGCGGAAGACAACGAAACGCGGGAAGCGGGAGGCGGGATGCAGCGGGAGTTCGAAAGCGGAAAGCGGGAGGCTCGTAGCAGTCTCGCAGCCTGCCATGAATCTCTAGTTCGCCCTTGTGAGTGGTCCTCGGGCCCTTGCGAAACCCACTACGCGTGCGGGGGACTCCTATGCGCATGAAAGAAACTCGCCGGACCCCTCGCGTACCCTGCCGGCCCCTCGCGCACCTGCCCGGCCCCTCGCACGCCTCGCCGGCCCTTCGCGCTCGCTGGCCCCTCGCGCTCCCGCCAGCTCCTCACGTTCCTCGCCGGCCCCTCCCGTGCCCGCCGGCCATTCACGCCTCGCCGGCCCCTTAGCGCCTCGCCGGCCCTTTGCGCTCCGCCGGACCTAGCCGCCCCATTGGCTCCTTAAGTGCCCAATGGCCCTCGTGCGCCACCTGTCCCCAGCGCCCCGCCGACCCTTTGCACCCTGCTGGCTCTGCGCGTCTCGGGCCCTGCGCGCCTCGGGCCCTCCTCGGCCTCCTGCCCGGTCTTCTCACCGGAGAGTCATGCCACCACGCCGCTGTGCCGCCCAGCACTGTCTGGCGGATCAACTTCCGGAACTACTGGAGTACATGTCTCCACTACCGCCACTGGTCTCTTAGCCTCTGGGCCGTTTCCACCAGCATATGCTCACATCGGTATGCAACAGCAAAATCCGCCTTCTGTTAACACTCCAGGTGTTTCTTCGACTGCACCTGCAGCGCAACAACAACAGTCACAGACAACAGCACAGCATCAAGCGTCAGTACAACCATCAGTTTCAACGCAATCAATATCGTCAGCGTTCAGTGGAATGAGCCTTGACGGCTCAAGTTATATGCGTGGAGTCACAGCTCCCAGTATTAGTTCGTTCACTTTCTTACCTTCTGTACAGCAGCCGCAGTCGTTCTCCTGCTCAGCAACAGCAACAACAGCAATATCATCAGCAGCAACAGCAACAACAGCAACAGCAACAACAGCAACAGCAGCAACAACAACAACAACAACAGCAGCAACAGCAACAACAGCAACAGCCGGGTATTATTTTTCAGCCTCCAAATTTACTTAACAGCACACAGATAAAAACCACTATACCTTTTAACGGAGTCGACTTCTACTCCTGGAGCTTTGAGTTTGCCAACAACAGCAGTTATAACGGAAATCCTGTTACAAGGTTTTCGAGTTAAGCTTCAACCGTTTCTTGCTTGGCACGATCGTGACACAACCGGAAAGCGGGGTTGAGATTTACTCCTCAGCTGTCGATGCGGACAGTTCATACCGAGCGACAGACTAGATCTATTTTCGCCCGTCACTCGATGTTTAGATCGTCACGCGCAACAGCTGCTAGTTTAGGAGTTAGTCCTGAAGTGAACCTACGACCGCATCGCCATGAAGCCGGTAGATGACAAGAAGCACGCGCGAATCATAAGCATGTTGCGCAAAGGGCATTCGCCTAGTAAAATAGCCAAAGTTCTTGGCACAGGCAAGAGCACCGTGCACGATTACGGTTTGAAGGTGATTGCCGAGACTAGTCTCGATGAGGTGCGACCCTCGATGCCCATGGCCGGTCGCCCCCGCTTAATCTCAACCCGACTTCAGCGCGAAATAGTTCGAGCGATTACAAGCGGCGAGGCGAAAAGCAGTGTAGACGCCGCAAAGATGTTGCAGGAGAAGCACGGTCTGGCTGTAGGCTCGAAGACGGTCAGGAACTCATTACGATCCGCGGGCTTGATCGCCGTGCAGCAGCCCAAGAAATCCAGGCTCTCACCGAAAAACATACGTGATCGTCTCGATTTCGCGAGGTCGCATGCCGACTGGACGCTGGAGGACTGGAAGCGGGTGATTTGGTCTGATGAGACTAAGATAAACCGTTACTGCTCCGACAGACGTGCGTACGCCTGGATTCGCGAGGGCACCAGCCTCCAGAGCCATCAAGTCCAACAGACAGTTAAGCATGGGGGCGGTTCTGTGATGGTGTGGGGTTGCATGACGTATGAGGGGGCGGGGTTCATGTGCAAGATAGATGGCATGATGGATGGGCCGTTGTATCGCAGCATCTTGCAAGATGAGCTCAAACAGACCATCGATTTTTTTAAGCTCCCCCCCTCAGAGGTGATTTTCTAGCACGACAATGATCCCAAGCACAGGTCCCGTCTGGTCCAAGACTGGCTTGGGGAGCAGGAGTACGCGGTGCTGGAATGGCCCTCGTCCTCCCCGGACCTTAACCCGATAGAGCAACTGTGGGCACACTTGAAAAGGCAGCTGGCGGCATACGAAAAACCACCTAGTGGAATGGTGGAGCTGTGAGAGAGGGTGCAGGAGGAATGGGACAAGATATCGGCGGAGGTGTGTTCAAACCTCATCGACAGTATGCCGAGGAGGATCAAGGCAGTGATTCGCGCAAAGGGACGCTGGACTAGGTACTAGTTTTTCAAGAATCTAGTTTGCTGTCTGTTCTCGGTACAAATTGTCCGGATGTGCTCTTATGATATGCTTAGGTGTTTAAGGACCATGTGTTATACTACTCTGGTGTTTGTCAACTTGAATGAGTGCTCTAAATAATCTTCTCCACGCGCTAAATATGCATATCATAAATTAAGGCCTAATGTTTACGCCGCTGCACTCATCAAAATGGAAAAAAAGACTGAACATGTGGACAATTTTTTCTGTCACTGTAACACTCTGTCAGAAGATCTAGAAGTCCCTTGCGACTCGAATTGAAGAATGGAGACCCCATACTGAGTGGCGGCTCTCCCGATGTAAGTATTAGTATCATTGTGGTAAAGTTCCTGGTCCATTGTCTCACAATTCCCTTGTGTCGTGATCTTATGTCGCAGGAGTTGAGCCGTTGAAAGAAGATAAAAGCCAAGTCCAGCGATGATAAGGACATTCGTAACCTGTAAGGAAAAACCGGTATCAACGGAATCCAACATGACGCTGCCGATTGACCTTGCCATAATTGTTTGTCCATTTGCAATTGTGACAGGTACTGGTACTGGACGTCGAAGCGGACGCTGCTGAGTAATGAAGAGTGTCTCGGTAGAGCACATGTGTTGTCCGCAATAACTGTCAAGATACCAAGAGTTTGGTCCTGAGATAGCCCGAGCGAGATTAGCATATACTTGAGGTAAAATCATGTTCTCAGGTTGCTCGTTGGAGTTTTCGTCTTCCTCATCTTCGAAATCTGAATCTGTTGCATGAACTGTTGTAACACAGCTAAAACCTGTTTTCCTGATGTTGCAGGAGTTGTTGTTGGTGAATTCTGCTTCACGGGTTGCTTGAACTGCTGCGACTGCTGCTGCACTCCTCTTTTCCTATCAGCTTGAAGCTTGCTGCAACATTTGATGCTGTGTCCATCCCTTTTGCAGTAGTGACAGAAGAACTTATTGACACGTTTTGTAGGTGTTGAGTAGAAGCTGATGTTAACTGCTCCCTTTTTGTTCGTGCTCTGCAGGTCAAGATCCTGCTGCTCTACTTGAAGGATCGAGCAAATTTCTGCTTCCGAAAGATTTGGTTGAAGACGAAGAAGAGATCGACACTACCGCCATTCTGCTCCAATGCCGGCAAGAAGAACTATTACAAACATGTATTTTGGGAAGTATGCACTGCATTTTTCCAATTGGTCACGAAGTTTTCAAGCCCTGTAGATGTAATCCGAAACGTTCCCGTTGCCCTGCATCTGTATTGTTGTCAGTTGTGAGAGAATTTTACTCACGGAAATTGTGTCCTGTGCCATATATAATCCCTTCAGATGCTTCCACGCAGATTCTGCTGGAGTCAAACTGGTGTGAAGGGAGCGTATACCAAGCTGCTCTTTCAGCAACAGATTGCAGATAAGGACGGTGTAAGCGCTGAGTGAAGCATGAAGAAAACTCTGTTGTTCCATCTGTGTTCCCGTAACAAGATACGAGTAATCGCCACTGAAGAACGGTCATAATCCAGCGGATTTCGTGAGAAGCCCGAACTCGAAACTCCAAGAGTAGAAGTCAGCGCCATTAAACGGTATACCCACACTTTGAATTTTGATAAGTAGCATAAGCCTATCCAAAATAAATAAGCTCTGCACCCCTACGACGATTGCGTCGCCTCTTGTTTTTCTTTTGATTGGCCAATGGATTCTTGCAACTATTGCGCGCTCGATACTCTGCACATGCGAGCTTCATTTTGTTATAGTCGAAGATTCCTGGCACTCCTTAAAAATCACAAGTAGAGCTCACGTTTTTTTTACGTGGCCGCCCGTCGAACCTGTCGTTTTCTATCGCTTCGGCGAACGTGGGGAGTGCCGAGCGGTCGCCTTGTCACTTACTGCGGTCGTGGGACCATCGTGTTCCGGCGTTGACCATATCTAACCTTTCTGCAGTCGATATTTCATCACTATAGGTCTCATAATTTGTCGTTGATGTCAACTTATATATATTATTTATATATAGTTGTGTAGGTTTGGTAAGTTAGGTGTGTTACAATACTGAATTATACTGTAGAGAGTAGAACACCCTTCTTGTACCCCTCTGTCTAGTCCAAACTCTCTTATCTCTCATCAAATTTTCTCCCTAGCTAAAACCTCGACATTTCTCATGCCTAGCTAGCTCCTAGACTCCTTTCAACGTGGTTTCAAAGCAGGAAGATCCTGCTGCCATCATGCTTCCGCAACATACTCTTTCCCCTCCTGTCACATTCGCGCCACCGTGGCGGCCTCGCAGCGCTGCCGCGGCGACATCGCCGCGCTGCCGTGGCGACCTCGTCGCGCTGCCGCGGCGACCTCGTCGAGCAGCCGTGGCGGCTTCGCTGCGTTGCCACAGTGACTTTGACGTGCTGCCATGGTGGCCACATTCTGCTGCCATGGCGGCCTCGACGCGTGATGGCCTCGTTGTTCTACCGCGGCGGCTTCGATGCGCCAGTGCGCGGACGGCCGTGGCCAGCACACATTTTTTGCGCCGGCCAGCTCGCCCGCACGCCAGCCAGCGCCGCGCCAGCCACGGTGCCTCGCTGAAGACTCGCCCCCCTCCTCTGCATTTTCCTCTCCTCCCCACCGCAGCTGCTGGCGGTCTCGTGCCGTCCACCTCCCCATCATCACAGTGTGTGCCACGTCGCCAGGTGCCTCGGGCACCGTCACCGCCGCCGTAGGTGCTGCAGGCCCTGCCGCCGCCGCCGCCGCTGCGACTCGCCGCTGATGTCGTCGCCTCGATTGCCGAGGGGACAACACATTGCACATGCATCCCCCCTCCTCTTCAGGGTCCACTTTTAAAAAATCCCTTGTCTGAGACATCAGACACGTGTTTTTCGTTTTGTCTGAAATTTTTTACACTTGTCTGAATTTCAGACAAAACCAATAAGTTTGTCTAAACTTCAAACCATAGTAGAAGTTACAATATGATGAATTCGTATCTTCTTTTCTAAACAGTTCAGATATTGTTACTCGATTCCCTGAGCTGGTGTTATGAATGGAACTGCCAAGTAGGGCGGAGGGCAATGGCGAAACTGCGAACGAGTGAATCACAATAAAATGAAAGACAGCACAATATATAGGAAACCCAGGGCGATCCAAAACGTAGGATCAGAAGGATCGGGAAAAGTGTCAAAGGGCCTCGATGTGTCGAAGCGAGGTCCGGAAAGGCCCAGGAGGCTCAAACTGAAAGGTCTCGAAACCTATCGCTGGTTCGGGACTGTTCGAGTCGTACGCCCTGTAGCAAGCCTCAGTAAGGAATAACTAATTCCTTACAGCTGGCGTTCCCTTAGTCTCGCCACCATTTCTAAGGGCCGATTTGTTTCTCTCGGTAGTGAAACAGTTTTGCAAAGCTGAAGAGACAATAGGTGGAAACAGAGGGAGAATAGTGATCGGTTGGGACACTTCGCTAAAAACTAAGTGTCCAGTCACAACACATGGGGACAACCGATCGCGGCTTATTGGGGAGGGGATGCAACCCATATTAGTCGATTCAGACAACATAGAAACACTAGTACAACAATCAGACAAATTATCAAATCGTGTCTAAGCAAATCAGACAAATTTTATTTCTTGTCTGGCAAATCAAATGAAGTCGAAAAATCCAGTCTGAAAATCAGACGTTCAGACAATTTTCATCTGCAAAAGAGGAATTCTCTTCCTAGTCAACTTTTTCTGCTCTAATTTGACATAAATATGGTGGATGTGTTGTGGCTATATTCAAATCAAGCTGTGTGGGATCCTATGTCAACTTATAAATATCTTGCATATGTAGAAGTTATAGGCTAGTAGGGTTTGTGCTCTTAGAGAGTACAATTCCCAACCATATATTGCGTTGTATCCCCTCATTCTAGTTATTGCGCTATTCTGAGATGGTATCAGCTAGGTTAGGTCCGCTCACGCGCGCTTCCGCCGTAACCCGCCCTAGCCTGCCCTAGCCGGCCAAGCCTGCCACTTGCCCCTCGCGCGCCAGCCGCTCGCCCGAAGGCCCTGGGCTCGTCGACCCTAGCGTGCCGGCCAGGGTCCTCTTTTCAAAAATCCCTTGTCTCAGCTAGGCCTCGCGTTTCAGAAAAAGCACTCTGAGCCAACCCCCCCCCAAAAAAAAAAAAAAAGTCTAAAAGGCCTTCAACCAAAATTTCTTTAGTCTAAAACGTCAGGGTCCAGATTTCAGAGAGTCTGATTTTCTCAGGGTCCAGCACACACAACCAGAGTCACACACAGGTAACATCCCCACAGCGAGAAACATCCCCCACAAACCCCCCCAACTAGAAACCCTGCTCATACCCTTCGTTTTCATGGTTGTTAAAAGTGGGTAACAGGAAAACCATGCTAAAAAACTGATGGGGAAAAATCTCATTGCCAGAAATCGAAACTAGGGAGATAATTGTTACAATCACAATAGGCTTAGATGTGCCTATAATGAGAGATGGAGAGCACAGTCGGATTTACGTCAGACGGCTTCAAATATTGATAACGATCTGCTCGCTAACTCAAACGGTCATCTATAAGTTGGATCTGGAGCGCGTTGCTGTCGTCTAGCAGCAGCAAGTTAAATCATGAAATTCCATGAAGATTTGACGACGCTATGGCGGTTTGACTGGCAGGAGGTATAGCAGCCACTATAGTCTTAGAAGTACAAACTTAGCAAGAAGAATTCGAGAGGGAGATGGTTCCCAGCCTCTACATACCCCAAGAGCCGAGGTCCACGTTGGTGGTACACCACCACAGAGTCCCCAACCACGAAGAGTCTCGAAACAAACCCTCCAAGGGGCTACACCAAGTGATATGTAACACTACACGAAGTAGCGTTACTATTTTCACTATTTAATATTTATCCGTGTCCCTTGGGCTTGAAATCTTGAGCTCTTGGTCTTGGTTCTACAAGATAAATTCTTCTTGAGTTGATGGGGGCTTGCTGCACACACCTGCGATGCGATGGACACTTCACACTCGACAAAATCGAAAAAAACACATGCGACACGCAAACGACGATTTGACATGCGAGTTGTAAAAACTCGCTAATGTCTTGACCGACACAAACCACATTGTGATACACCATTCAAACACACACACAAGCACTAGATAGCAATGACATAGACTCACAATTCATTCCATGCCATGCATGCACACACACAAACAAGGACGACAAGCCGAGTGCAAGCCATAGGGTTGTACCAACAAACTCCCCCTCGGATTGTTGGCCTTAGAATCTGCTCCCCTTAGTTCAGAGCCATCCCAGCAAGCTTGCAACACTTCCGATGCTGCTGCTCAACGAGCCTCTTGGTCATCATATCAGCAGGCTGCGCCGTCGTCTTCACGTAGTGCAACTCCACTTTACCTGCGGTTACCTTGCTCCTCACCCAATGCCACTTCACCTTCATGTGCTTGGTAAGGCCATGAAGAACGTGGTTCTTAGCCAATGCAATAGCACCCTGGCTATCACAATAGAGTGGGGTAGGTCCTTGCTGCTCCTCCCCCAATTCAGCTAGCAAACGCCGCTGCCACACAACCTCTCTTATGGCACGGAAGAGTGCCATGTACTCGGACTCCACCGAGCTCAATGCTTGGTCCACTTGTTTCTTGCTCTCCCAAGCTGTTGGCCCTCCACCAACACAGCAGATGAAGCCTCCCACACTTGTCATGTCCTCTGGTTCTGATGCCCAAGATGCATCAGAGAAGGCGGTGAGAAAGAGCCTCCCGGGTGCGACTCCATCCGCACCCTTTTGACGCCTTTGTGCCGTCGCGGAGTATTGCAGTCCAACAGTTGCTGTTTGGCCAAGGTTCTTGACCACCATCTCTCCAGCTGCTACCTGCTCTTCACTAGGGCATTAGACAACCCTAGCCAGCTGCCCGGTAGCAAAGGCTGCATCCGGCCTTGTGTGAACGGCCGCATACATGAGGCTGCCCACCAAGGAGTGAAAACGACGCCTCTCCTCTTCACCAACACTTTCCTCCGCTGGTCCTTTCACACACTTGAACCCCGAGGGAAGAGGAGTAGCCACATGACGTTCACTCTTCCCAAAGTTTGCAGCCAAGGCTTCCAAGTACTTCTTTTGATGCACTCGCATCCACCGCTTCTCCACATCTCGCTCAATGTGTAGCCCAAGGTAGTAGTTGACGTCACCAAGGGTCTTGCACTTGAACTTGTCTTGAAGCTTCAGCATCACCTCCTTCACAAGGTCAGAGGAGGGTGAGAATATGAGGATGTCATCCACATAAACCACCATGAAGCTCCTCTGCCCCCCCTCGCCAAGCATGATCAAAGATTGATCGGCCGTTGAGGGAGTGAAGCCGATCGCCTCCAAGACTTCCCGCAGCTTGATGTACCATTGCCTAGGGGCTTGCTTGAGGCCATAGAGTGCTTTCTTCAGCTTCCACACTCTGCCACTCCCATCATTGTACCCCTCTGGCTGCTCCATGTAGGTCTCTTCCTCCAAAACGCCGTTGAGGAAGGCCGTTACTATATCCATTTGCTTCACCACCCATCCTTTGATGGCCGCCGCGGCGAAGAGGGTTCGAAGGGTTGTACCCTTCACCACAGGGGCATACACTTCATTGTAGTCCTTCTTCTCTTGCTGCTGATACCCCTTGGCTACAAGTCTGCTCTTGTAGCGCTCAATGTTGCCGTCGGCGTCGGTCTTGCGCTTAAAGAGCCACTTGGAAGAGATCGCCTTCCGCTCCGGAGGTAGGTTCACCAAGTCAAATGTGTCGTTCTCTATGATGCTCCCCATTTCTTCATCTGAGGCCTTCTTCTACTCCTTCCCATTGGGGCCGTCCCAAGCCTCCTTGGGATTTGTAGGCTCCCCCGGTATCTCCACCGGAGAGAAGAAGGCAAAAGCGCACTCCTCGCTTTCATCTTCCGCATCATCACCTAGCATGAGAGCCGAACCGGTCAAGGTTGAGTTGGCTGGTCCTCCAAGCCGGTCATAGCTCAACCTATTGAGGGGCTGGGTCCTCCTTCTCCCCCTTCCTTCCTCCTCTGCTGCAGGGACTTGAATGCTCTCATGGCATTGCGGTAAATCTGGTCGGTTTCCACCGAGCACTTGTAGCACGAGGCGGAAGTGACGGTGCACGCTCATCACCTTGCTGCACCTCCTCCTCCTCCTCATCCCCATTCATTTGAGGAGATTGCCTCGTGATTGTGCTGCTGCTACTCAGCTCCAAGGGCAGCTCCACATGCTCCAAGTCGGTACTTTTCACCTCTCCAAGCCGCACACCAATCTTCGCTAGGTTCTCCGCCTTCCACTCCTTGTACGGTAAGTTCTCCATGAACTTGCAATCTCTGCTCACCAAGAACTTCTTGGTAAATGGGTCCCAAAGAAGCCATCCCTTGCTGTTTTGAGCCATGCCCATGTGCACGGCCCATGTTGCCTTGGCATCAAGCTTGTTGTGCCGAAGTTTCTTAGGCACAAGTGCCATGCACATGCACCCAAACACCCGAAGCATATCCACATTTGGCTTCCTTCCAATCCACTCCACATAGGGCACCCATTTGTCTTCTCCCACGTGAGTCAAGGCTCTATTCTTGGCCACACAAGCATGCCGCACCGCATCCGGCCAAAGGTAATTGGGTAGACCGGCTTCAATGAGAAGTCCCCGAGCCGTCTCCGTGAGCGTCCGATTCGCATTCTCGGCGATGCCATTCATTGCAGGAGAGTAGGGCATGGTAAGAGAGTGCCTTATGCCCGAATTCTTCAGCCAAGTTGAGAAATCCTTGCTCAGGAACTCTCCCCCACGGTCAGTGCGAATCGCCTTCACAAGTCGGTCTTGTTGCCGCTCCACCATCGGCAGCCAATCGGTCTTCACCGTTTCAACTACGTCACTCTTCTTGGGCAGCACATACACCCAGGTCATGCGAGTGTAGACGTCCACAATGGTGAGGAAGTACTCTGCTCCAGCAGCTCCAAGCTTCAAGGGGCCCACCACATCCATCACCACCTCATCAAGTGGTGCCTTTGCCGTTGTCTCCGAGCTATGGAACGGGTAGCGGGTGAACTTGGCTTGCATGCATGTTGGAGAGCCAAGCACCTCATTGGGCTCCCCCTTGACACGTATCCCACTGACCATCTCTTGCTTAACTATCTTCTGCAAAATGGGCAATGCCACATGCCCCATTCGCCGATGCAAGGTCAGCCAATCACACTCTCCCGTAGCGGAAGTCGGGTTGGAGAAAGCGGCACTCGCAATTGTGCCCCACAAGCTCTCTCCTTTCTCCTTTGCCGCTGCTGCTTTGCTGATCTTAGCCTTCTCCTCCTCATTTCCACCATCTTTGGCTACTGCACCACTCTCCTTCGGTTCACACGCCTTGCTGGTCTCTCCAAGGTTGCACTCATTCGAGTCACTCTTTTTGTCACTTTGCTTTCCGTGATCACCGCCACCAACCGCTTCACTCTTGGTGCTGACGCTTGCTGCCACTTGCCTCTCCTTAGGCATGGGGACCACTGGGATTTGCCACATCTCATTGTAGATGTCCCTGTCCTCATGAAGGTCCCAAAGCTTCCGCTCATCAAGCCTCGCGGTATATGTTTTGGAACCCTTGGAAGATGTGTTCATGCCGGCCTTTTGCAAACATTGAACGGAAATCAGGTTGGCTGCTAGGTTGGGCACCAAAAGCACGTTCTTGAGGCCCACCATCTTCCCATCAGCACCCTTGAACATGGCCTTGCCCATGCCTTTCACCTCTGCTCGCTGCCCCAAAACCGATGTAACATGCTTGACCGGCGACGGTTCGAATTCGGTGAGTAAGTCCGGACGAGGTGTCATGCTATAGGTGGCGCTGCTATCGATCACCCAAAAGTCCAGAGAGTGAAGGGTGACCTTTCCCACAGTAGCTGGCTCCTCAAAGCCTTCCACACCTCCCGCTGCAGCTGCCGCTTGCATGGAGACAAAGAAGAATTGGCCCGGGTATCGATCTTCACTCGAGTCCTTGTCGTAGTCTCCACCTTTCATGCTTGCCGCTTCGCTTCCACGACCACCACGGCCTCCACGACCTCTGCCTCTTCCTCCCCTTGCTCCTCTGCCCTCTTGGCCTTGAGAAGGGGTCCATCCATCAGGCAATCTGTAGCAATCTCTCCACATGTGACCGGTCTTGTGGCAAAAGTGGCATTCACCATCAAATCGACCGCGCCCACGCCCGTAGCCATTGTTGTTGTTGTTGCTGCCATATCCTCCATTACCACGGCCTCCATTGAAGTTACTGCGGCCAAATCTTCCTCCTCGCCCTCTGCCCCTTCCACGGCCGTGCCCACAGCCCATGCTTGCAATTCCGGCACCATCGGGACCCGCCAATTCGCGACGGCGGAAATCTTCTTGTAAGATTTCCCGCTTTACATCTTCGACAAGAGGCGGGGCAGATCTCGATTTAGGTTGATGATGAGCGAGGAACATGAGTCCGGAAGTAAGGCCAGCAGCTTGGTCTTCTTTTGAAGGTCACTGTAGTTCAGGTCAGCTCCTTCGAGCCGTGTCAACAAGTCGAAGAATTTCTGCACTCCTTCCTCCACCGGTTCGCCTTCGTCAATTCGAAGTGCCGCCATTTGCCGCTCCAAAACCACAGCCACCGCCGTTGTTGCAGGAGCGTGTACACCCTTGAGAGCAGCCCATGCCTTTGGTCCCTTTGCTGGTTCACGCTGAAAAGGCTTGATGTGACGGATTTGGCTGCTCCCCAACGCTTGCCCAAGTAGAAGATAGCCTTGTGCGCTCTTCCGCACCCACGGGCTCTTCTCCGGGTCGTTCTCGGGGCGCTTCTCCGTTCCTTCCATCACGTCCAGCAGATCATAGTGGTCAAAGATGCTCTCCATCTTGAAGGACCACTCAGCAAAGTTGTCACCGTTGAACTTGTCAAGGCCAAACACTCTAGGCTCATCCTTAGAGGGTTCAAGGCTAGGTTGCACGGGAGCAACGGGTGGATCTTGGTGTTGACCTTGTGCTCGGGCGTCTTCTCTGCCTCCAGCACCTCTGCAACCCCCTTCCTCAGGTCGAGGCATGGTCGAGATGGCTCCAAAGGGCTCTGATACCACTTGTTATAATCACAATAGGCTTAGATGTGCCTATAATGAGAGATAGAGAGCATAGTCGGATTTCTGTCAAACGGATTAAAATATTGATAACGATCTGCTCGCAAACTTAAACGGTGATCTGTAAGTTTGAGCTGCGGCGTGTTGTTGGCGTCTAGCAGCAGCAAGTTAAATCATTAAATTCCATGAAGATCTGACGACGCTATGGAGGTTTGACTGGCGAGAGGTATAGTAGCCACTATAGTCTTGGAAGTACAAACTTAGCAAGAAGAATTCGAGATGGAGATGGTTCCCAGCCTCTACATACCCCAAGAGCCGAGGTCCAGGTTGGTGGTACACCACCACATATTCCCCAACCACGAAGAGTCTCGAAACAAACCCTCCAAGGGGCAATACACGAAGTAGCGTTACTATTTTCACTATTCAATATTTATCCGTGTCCCTTGGGCTTGAAATCTTGAGCTCTTGGTCTTGGTTCTGCAAGATAAATTCTTCTTGAGTTGATGGGGGCTTGCTGCACACACCTGCAACGCGATGGACACTTCACACTCGACAAAATAGAAAAAAACACATGCGACACGCAAACGACGATTTGACATGCGAGTTGTAAAAACTCGCTAATGTCTAGACCGACACAAACCATATTGTGATACACCATTCAAACACACACACAAGCACTAGATAGCAATGAAATAGACTCACAATTCATTCCATGCCATGCATGCACATACACAAACAAGGACGACAAGCCTAGTGCAAGCCATAGGGTTGCACCAACAGGAATCGAAACCGACAGAGAAAAGGGGAGGGAGTCAAAACGGAGGGGAGGGAGAAAGCGAAACGGAGGGAAAGTGGGGAATCGAAAATGCAGCTCCCATGCAGCGCCCCGGTTGGGAGATCTTGGACGTTAATCACTAACGACCATCGAACGATTGAAATGTATCAAAACGATTGCAATCGATCGTGACCGTTACATTTTGCTAGACTTTCAGTTGACCAAACAGGCAACTAGCGAGAATTTCCGTATGTTTAGAATACAGAATTGACTCTCATTCGAATGCAACTAAAAATAATGTGTCGAAGTCGTTCTCTGCCTTTTTTTTTGCCAAATCAACGTTTCTTCTGTACACGAACCTGATGCTAAAGCGAACTTTGGCTAGGCAATACTGATGAATCAGCGTGAATCTTCTTGAGGAGGCTTATGGGAGAGTTTTTGGCACATGACACTGAGCAATCTGTTGAAATATCTGTCAAACATATTTGTACATGTTATAATAGGCTAGATAGGTTCATGCTCTTAGAGGGTACAACACTCGAACAAAATCAACATGTATGCTTCATTCTAGATAAATTTTTCACTCTGAGATGGTATCACGCAATAGGTTAGGTCTTCCCCGCCCACCCGCGCTTCCGCTCCCGTCCTAGTCCTTGCCGCCCGCTCCTAGCCGCTTCTCAGCGACCTTCCAGCCCCGTTAGCGCCCCGCCGGCCCCCCCTCTGGCTCGTAAGCGCCTGGTCGGCCCTCCTCTGGCCCGTTCGCACCCAACGACCCCATTAGTGGCCCGTCGCCCCCATCGACCCCGTTAGCGCCACCTCTGGATGTGCTCGCCCCGCCAGCCTGCTAGCGCCCTGCCAGCCCGTTAGCACCCTGCAGGCCCGTTAGCCGCCCGTCGGCCCCGTGCGCCCCTCTGGCCCGTTAGCGCCCCACCGGCCTGTTGGCACCTTGCCGGCCTCGTCCGCGCCCCATCAGCCCGTGCGCCTCTCCGGCCCGCTCGTGCCCTATCGGCCCCGTCCGCGCCTCGTTGGCCTCGTGCGCCCCTCTGGACCCGCTCGCCCACCGGCCATTAGCGCCCCGCCGGCCCGCTTGCACCCTACCGGCCCCGTTAGCGCCTCGTCGGTCTCGTGCGCCGCTCTGGCCCTGCTGGCCCCACCGGCCTGTTAGCGCTCCACCGGCCAGTTAGCGCCCCACCGGCCCCATTAGCACCCTACTGGCCCCGCCCGCGCCCTGTCGGACCCGTGCGCCCCGTCGGACCCGTGCGCCCCATCGTCCCTCGCCAGCCCGTCGGCCAGCCGGCTCCAGCGCCGACCCACCGGCTCTGGCCTCGTTCAGCACCGGCTTCCCTGCCGGCTGACTCCACCACACTACACCGCACTACACCGCACTCCACCGCACTCCACT
>BQMB01000357.1:0-62241 GCA_027943415.1 Closterium sp. NIES-67 | reverse complement strand
AGCATCCTGGCGCGCTTTGTGGCCACAGGCAGACACCGACCGCAGCACTGGTCTGCCGCTAAGAGGGTTCTGCGTTATCTTGCTAGTACATCGGGCATGGGGTTTGTGCTTGGAGGACGCAGGCCAGTGGTCCTTACTGGACACACAGACGCTTCGTGGGCAGACGACGCTGAGACACTCAGGTCTACCCAGGGCTACTGCTTCAGCCTTGGCTCAGGTGCCGTCTCGTGGAGAGCTACCCGCTCCTCGTCTGTTGCGCAGTCCAGCTGTGAGGCTGAGATCTACGCTGGTGCCATGGCGGCACAGGAGCTCCGCTGGCTGACCTTCTTGCTCACTGACTTAGGTGAGCGGCCTAGCTCTGCCCCGGTCCTGTTCGCTGACAACAGGGCCATGATCCTCCTGTGTCAGGAGCCTCGACTCGAGGGCAGAGCAAAGCACATTCAGCTGCGGTACTTCCTCCTGCGTGAGCTACAGCAGCGACGTCAGGCTCGCGTAGTACTCTTGGCCTCAGGTGCCAACACGGCTGATATCTTTACGAAGGCGCTTGCGCCTAAAGATCATCAGCGGCACTGTGTACAGCTTGGTCTAGTTCCTGTAGCCTCTCACTTGCTAGGACCTTGACTTTGTACTGTCCTTTATACGTATACTCAGACTGGACTTGTGTCCTCTCCCAATGGCTGGACTAGTACTGCCGCCCTGCTCTTGTTCTTGCCTTGTTTGTACTCCTTCTGACTGGTCTCTCAGACCCTTGTCTCAGAGGTTGGACTAGTAGTGCCGCCCTGAGCTGTTTGTTTAGGGCATTCCCCTATGCAGTCTAGGGGGTGTGTCAAACATGTGTATTTGTCATGTTTGTATAGACTGTATAGGGTCGCCTCTTAGAGAGTACAACACTTAGGTATATCTGTGTGTACTCTCACTCTATCCATCACACTTCTCAATTTTGATAGAGGGTAGGCGTACGCTGCACACTGCACACCACACAATGCATGCTGAACATTGTGCAGGGTGGAGAGGTTGTGGCGGTGGTGGCGGTGGTGGCGGTGGTGGTGGTGGTGGTGGTGGTGGTGGTGGTGGTGGTGGTGGTGGTGGTGGTGGTGGTGGTGGTGGTGGTGGTGGTGTGTGGTGGTGGTGTGGTGGTGGTGGTGGTGGTGTGTGGTGGTGGTGGTGGTGGTGGTGGTGGTGGTGGTGGTGGTGGTGGTGGTGGTGGTGGTGGTGGTGGTGGTGGTGGTGGTGGTGGTGGTGGTGGTGGTGGTGGAGAGGTTGTGGTTGTGGTGGTGGTGGTGAGAGAGGGTTGGTGTTGATGGGAGGTGATGTGAGGACATGTCGGCCAGACCACATGCATCGTTTGGAGTTGTGAAGGGCTGCACTGCACAGCCTAAAAGATGGTTGTGATGCAATTAGCTGCTTGTCATAAACTAATATATCAAATTAGAATATATATATATATATATATATATTTGTTTGTTTTGGTATGTGTGCTATACCTAAATGTTAGAGCAGAGAGAACAAGGATAACGGGGGTTAGTAGAGCAGAATATGGGCTGTAATATAGCTATAGCTTATAACAAGCAAATAATGAGCTAATACATAATAACGATGCAATCATTTGTCCAATCATATCCTTTCCTTGCAAATAAGCTTAGCAGCTAATGACCTAATTTCCCCTTCTTTCTCGGAAGTACTCGTGGCGTCGTGGATCTAGGGGTAGGTCGGCGCCGGCTGGGAAGAGGGGATCGGGTTGGGGAGGCCGAGAGCGGCATCCGCCCACGAGCGGAAAATCGCCCCCCGCTGGGCTCGGCGCGCTCGCCTGCGCTCCCTGCGGGACTCCTTGGCCGCGCGCTCGGCTGGGGTCAAACCCGCGTCACTACCCTGGTTCACGTTGGCGCCGGGAATGTTCGCCACGTTATCGCCAGGTCGCATAAGGATGGTGGGTGCGGTGTTGCAGACGAAGTCAACCATGGCGAGACCCCTGTGAACAACAAAGACACTCCGCCATTACGGTCAACATGGGCGAACATTTGAAATGAGGTCGCAAACGAACGGGATCACTATGTCGCACCTGTTGTAATCGTGGTAGCCGAACGACTGGAGCATTCCGCGGGAGAAAGCCCAGATGACGTATGTCTCGCCGCTCAGGTTGATTGGAACAGTGCCACCATCGCCATTGCGCCGAGAGAACCTGGTGGAGCAAGAGAAACCAAGCACACGCGGAAGCGATGAGCAGTCGCGTTTACGCGAATTTTCGAGCGGGCGGTAGACACCGGCCAGGTTATCGGGCAACGGATAGCTGCACTACCAATTACAAATGGTTGGAAGGACCTACTTCACGACGGTGGATCCAGTCGCCGAGGTGGTAACGGACGGGTTGGCCCCCAGCGAAAACGTATCGTTGACGAGCTCCGCGAATTTGTAACCATCGAGCCTGTACGCCTTGATACCGGGCATGTTACCAACGACGGCATCAGCGGGAGCCATGGCGCCGTTGTTCGACCAGCCGACGGAGATCCAGCTGTTCTCCGCGCCGCTGAGGCGCTTCGCCTCGAGAGCCATCTGGAAGACGGGGCCGGGGAGGACCTTCCAGTGGAGCAGAATCCTGCCAAGGAAACCAGATGAGAGAGCACATCAGATGGAAGTGAGACGGAAAGAAAGCAAATTGCAATTGACGACACGAAACAACTCGCGAGCTGGTTTACGATGCTGAAAAGTATGGCAAGTGTGGCAATGGAAAGGACGGGCGGAGGCACTTACTTTCCGTCGTAGAGGTCCGCCTGGTGGTCGTACTGGCCGAGCGTCGACACCGGGCACGACGACCCCACCGTCACCTGCGTCGTGCCCTGGGCCGGAACAGGCGTCGTGGGCTGCGTCGCAACGCCGCCACCGCCGCCGTTGCAGGAGAAGTCCACTTGGAAAGAGCCGCTGCATGAGAAATAACAAGGGTGAAGAGAAAACGGGATCAGTCTCGGAGGCCCGTGGCTCGTTGAGGAGCGTTAAGCGCAAAGGGGAAGGCGCGCGGATGAGATGGCGCAAACTACCGCCTGCGAGGGAAGGAGAGCGGAAGGGCGAGGGGCGGGAAGGCGAGCGTACCGTCTCTTGTCGCCGTGGTACGCGAGGGGCTGGGTGTTATCGAGGGAGAAAGCCCAGATGACTGTGGTGGGCGCCGTAGTGGAGATGGGCGCCACGCCGTCCGTGATGGACCGATGGAACCTGAAAGCGTCAAGGAGACGGAAAACGTCAGTGAACAAGCCGGTCTCATCAGACACCCAGACGGTGGCATCGAAGGATGGCGGGAGCCAGCAATGCAGGGCTGACGTCACAAGCTGGAGTCATGGCACTTGAAAACTTTGCAGGATGGAATGGACTTATCTCATAGTAAGCGGAGGCAACTTACATCATTATGAGGCTTCCATTGGTCTTCGACACCAGGCTAGCATCGCCGATCCACAGGTTCTTGTTCACAGTAATCGACGCCGCATCGTAGCCGCTCATCGAGTACGCCGCCACGGGGGAGTCGGGCAGGTTACCGACGATGGCATCAGCTGGAGACATCTTGCCGTCCTTGGAAAATCCAACGGACACCCATCCCGCCGCCGCGCCGCTGCCGTGCCGCGCTTCAAGCGCGATCTTCACGACCGTTGGGGAAACGATGGCCCAGTGCAGCACGTGGCCGAACTTGGTGATTTGGTACGAGGACGTGTAACCGTCCAGGTCGGACGGGTCGCAGGTGGACGAGTCCGCCACGCCGGACTCGTTGGTGGTGGGGGTGGGTGTATCAGGGAAAGTCGGAGTCACCTGGTTGGCCTGGTTGGGTACCGCAGTGCCGGTATACTCGCTAGAGACAGTCGCGCTTGTCTGCTGCATGCCAGTCTTGGAGTCGTCGCCCGCGAGGGGGTCCCGTCCTCCCAGAGGGTCGTTGGGGTCGAACGACGGGCCCGAACCTGCGAGTGACGGGGTCGAGCTGCCGTACGGATTGTCAGTGAACGCGTCCTGAGCGGACGACACCGGATTGGTGGCGGTGACCGGAGTGGGAGTCGAGATGGGGTTCGCGGGAGCCACAGGCTCGGGAGTCACAGGCTCGGGCACAGGCTCAGCAACTGGCGTGGGGTCCTTGGGCCGGGGGGTGATGACCGCGGCGGGAGTGACGGTGTCGTACTTGCCGAGAAACTCGGTGTTGGAGCCTGCGGAGCCCGCGAGGTCATCGCGGGCCTTCATTTCCGCGGCATGCGCGGAGAGGAGCGCGGAAGCGAGGAGGAGGAGAGAGAAAACGCCCATGGTGCGGCACGGGCGAGCCATGGCTGGGAGGCAGGCTCTGGCGATGCAAAATGGAAGCTCGGGAGAGAGAGTTGCGATGGTCGCTCTAGCAGGCAAATGTTCACGCGTTTGATGGTCGGATGACTTGCTAATTTCATATGTTCTGAACTTCTAGCCTGGCCTATTTCAATGAGCCGGCTCCAAGCCTTGAGAAGTCCTTGGGCGACCTGAGGCAGATCAAGAAGCCTCGCACGTGAGGAACGCGACACGTAACCGACAAAAAGGGTCCAAATGCATTCGGACACCATCAATCAAAAGTTAGCGGTGAGGCGCCCACCTGGACTCTGAAGTCGGACATTACCCTACCACTAGCACGCACGAGCCCTGCACGAACCAATGGTCTGTCTTGGCTAAGGCCCAACAACATCGCGGCAATAGAGATATTCGTGCCAGGGGCTCTCCAATCTGAGAAACCATCATGCACTGGGCCGACAGCTTTTCGTGGGGGCTAGATGGCATCGCGGCTCGAAACCATGGCAACTCCGACATTGTGTGATTCATTTGCATGTCGGAGCGCACGTAGCTCGCCAAACCTGAGCTCAATGCTCATGTCTCGTGAAAAAATGACCAATCAACAGCGAGCCGAGCCAGGCTGCGCAAAGGCCCCATTGACACGTCCGCAAGACCACCACATTCCACGGAGAGAGCCAGTACACTTCAAAAATTGCAGAACATCAGGAATAGACCAGCATCCATAAAATCTGTATATAGGTTGCCATACTCTAATTATATCTCTTATTACCAACATCCATAAAATCTGTATGTATGTTGACACGTCCGCAAGCCACACCACTCTTAGAACTGAATAATCGAGTAACTAGAGAACTTGGGTACAAGGATATATGTCTAAGGTTGTACTCTCTAAGAGGTGACCCTATACAGTCTATACAAACATTAGAGATACAAATGTTTGGACACACCCCCTAGACCGCATAGGGGCAGTTCCTGAACAAGCCAGCTCAGGCGGCACTACTAGTCCAGCCACTGAGACAACGGTCTAAAGACCAGTCAAAAGGAGTACAGGCAAGGCAAGAACAAGACCAAGCTGGCACTACTAGTCCAGCCACCGGGAGAGGACACAAGTCCAGTCTGAGTACATATATATATAAAGGACAGTACAAAGTCAAGCCCCTAGCAAGTGAGAGGCTACAGGAACTAGACCGAGCTGTACACAGTGCCGCTGATGATCTTTAGGCGCAAGCGCATTGTAAAGAATCAGCTGTGTTGGCACCTGAGGCCAAGTGTAACTACGCGAGCCTGGCGGCGCTGCTGTAGCTCGTGCAGGAGGAAGTACCGCAGCTGGATATGCTTCGCTCTGCCCTCGAGTCGAGGCTCCTGACACAGGAGGATCATGGCCCTGTTGTCAGCATACAGGACCGGGGCAGAGCTAGGCCGCTCACCTAAGTCAGTGAGCAAGAAGGTCAGCCAGCGGAGCTCCTGTGCCGCCATAGCACCAACGTAGATCTCGGCCTCACAGATGGACTGGGCAACAGACGAGGAGCGGGTAGCTCTCCACGAAATGACACCTGAACCAAGGCTGAAGCAGTAGCGCTGGGAAGACCTGAAGGTCTAGGCGTCGTCTGCCCAAGAAGCGTCTGAGTGTCCAGTAAGGACCACTGGCCTGCGTCCTCCTAACACTAACCCCATGCCCAATGTACTTGCGAGATAACGCAAAACCCTCTTAGCGGCAGACCAGTGCTGCGGTCGGTGTCTGCCTGTGGCCACAAAGCGAGCCAGAATGCTGAGAGGGTATGCGAGATCTGGGCGAGTGCAAGTCATCAGGTACAAGAGGCAACCCAACAGCACTGCATAAGGACCACTGGGCTCTACTGACTCCTCAGGAACTGGAGCGGAGAGTCTGTGGTCTACAGGCAGAGGGGTGGGCTGTGTAGAGGAGAACTAAAGGCCGAACCTCTGAAGGACCTGGCGCACCAAGTGTGACTGAGTCAAAGTGATGGTGCGCGCAGCTCTGTCCCTGGATATCTGCCCAAGGTAACGGCGCAGTTCTCCAAGGTCAGTGCAAGTGTGTCTCTTCAGCAGCTCTGCCTTCACCGAGGCCAGTGCGTCCCTGTCTGCTGTGGCAAAGACCAGATCATCCACGTAAACGAGGATGTAGAACGGAGTCTGGCCAGCACGAACGAAGGGCGAGGGGTCTGCAGAGGACGGAAAGAACTGCAGGTCAGCAAGGGTAGCACGCAGCGTGTCGTGCCACTCACGGGGAGCCTGCCGCAGGCCGTAGACTGGGCGCCGCAGGAGCCACTGGGTCCCAGGAGGAAAGGTGCCAGTGAAACCCTGAGGGCGACGCAAGTAGACGTGCTCGTGTAGGCTGCCCTGAAGAAACGCAGTGGAGAAGTCGAGGGAGTGAAGCTCGTAGTCACGCTGAGCAGCTACGTGTAGCAGCACTCGAAGAGTAGTCATCTTCGGGGTCGGAGCGAAAGTCTGAAAGAAGTCCACCCCTTCATGCTGACTGAAACCTCTAGCCGCATAGCACGCCTTGAACACAGGCGGCTCTCCAGGAGGGCGCTTCACCTTGAAGAGCCAGCGGCCATCGACTACGTTCACCCCAGGTGGGGGAACTGCGTCGAGGTAGGTGCCGGTGGATCTCCAAGATGCCATCTCCTGCTCCATGGCAGCTATCCACTGAGAGGCCCAGGGTCCCGAGACCGCCTCAGCGTAAGTGCGAGGGGTCGGGATGTCGAAATCGTCGGGGTCACCCTCAGGGACTAGGAGCATAGAGCAGAGATGGGGAGCAGCCTCGGACAGGAAAGCAAGCTCCTACTGGCGGTCCTCTAGGACGTCATTGCCGAGGGCAGGAGCACCCCCGACAGACGGAGGACAGGCAGGGTCAGAGACCAGAGCGGTGGCGTAGTCAAGGCGGCGGGTAGAGGCGAAGTCAGCGACAAGAGCGTCAAGACACGAGACCGGAACGGACGGGTCGGTAACGAGAGAGGCGAGGACCTGAGGAACAAGAGGACAAGCGGCACGAAGGTAGTCTGACAGAGGAGGAGGCGCAACGGTAAGAGAGGACGGAGGAGGCGACGGTAGAAGGAAAGGACGAGACGCGTGGGAACGGAGCAACATAGGGTGAGAGCGCGGGACAGGGGAGACAGGACGAGCGCGGGAGGGACGGCGAGACCAGACGTGAGACGGAGGCGTCGGGTCAGGAGACAGGGGAGGGGACACAAGGGGGGAGCGAGGGGGAAGACGAGCCGGGGACGAGTCCGGCGAAGGGAACACAGGGCCGTAGACAGGAAGAGGAGGAGACGGCAGGAGAGGAATAGACGAAGGGTCAGGGGACGGAAGGCCGAGCAGGCGAAGAGCTGACACCGGCGGGGACTGCTACTGCGGCGGCACAACAGCGACACCGGGACCGCAAGCTGCTCCTCGGCTACCTCCGGGACGCTCCACTCCGGCACCCCCAGAAGGAACACCCCCAGAGCCTTAAACCCCTGGAGCACTGGCACCACCCCAAGGGCCATCGGGACAGGCCACGACAGGAACCCCAGAACTAGCACCCACCCCAACGCGAGCACCCCCAGAGTCGACGAACTGCTGCTGCGACGGCGGCGGCGGCGGCGGCGGGAACGACGGGTGCGGCGGCGGGGACGACGGCTGCGACAGCAGAGGCGGTGGAGGAGGAGACACCAAGGGAGGGGCAGACGGCGAGGACTGCGCCGCAGGACCACCAGAGTCATAAGACTCCTCGACCGGGGACAACCGACGGGAGAGGGGTGACGTGGGACACACCAGAGGGGGCAGGACGGGGAGGGGAAGGGGGGGCAGGGACCACCGGGGAAGGAGTGACCAGGAACAGGGGGGGAGTAACAAGGGAACGCAGTGGGGAAAGCGACGGTAAAAGGAGACGGACTCGTCAAAGGTGACGTCGCGAGAGTGAAAGAACCGTGAGACGGCGGTGGTAGAAGTGCCAGTCGGACGCGTCAAGGGGGAAACCGAGGAAAACACAGGGAAGGGTGCGGGCAGTGAGCCTTGTCCGTGCCAGAGGCACGAACGTGAGCAAGGCAGCCCCAAACGTGGAACGCAGACGCGTCACCAGGAGACCCGGTCCAAAGAAGGGTCGGCGAAAACCTGCGGACGCTGGGGGTGCGGCCACAGGTTAAGCTGGTGAGCAGCGTAGCGCACGACGAACGGCCACAGAAAAAGGGGTGTGTGAGAGTAACGACCCCGTTACACCAATTTCCCCTTTCCATATTTCCTTTCTATTTCATTCCTCTTTTTATCCTCATTCATTTGGTCTTTATCTCATCTCATTTGGTTTCCTATTCCTCATTTTCCATTATCCTTTGGTTTATCCTGTTATTATAATTATATCACCGACCAGGCTCGGGATGTACTGGCGCGCTATATCTAGCGTAATCCTGCCGTAATCCTTAAAGCCAATAGCCTCGCTTGGCTATACGCATGGTGATTCTATTTCTAGAAGGGTCTATTCCCTTTGGATAGGATAAACCTGGTTACCTGATGTACTCTGGAAAGTATAAAAGCACCTTGTACTGAATTATAGTGCAACATTGAGCAAACCTTTCCTCGGGACATTCGATCATGTGACACTTGGTAATCAGAGCCAAGGGTTCAGCTCAACGCTTAACCGCTGGGCCCCCAGGAGCACGCGGAGGATGGAGTCGAAACTTCGTTTCCTGTAAGTACAATGCACTTTCATTTAAGTTTCGACTAACCTCTCGCAGTTGCACCTGGGGTCCCCTTCGAAGGCGAGATGCCTCGCCAACCGTTCGATGGACTGTATCGACGGTGCCCGATTTTTCGCGGGGGCAAACGGCCTCGACCTGGCGAGCCGTGTCAGTTCCGGCGGAACACTCCCTGCGACATTCGGAGAAGTTCGCAGTTCGCGACAACACTTGGAGTTGCGCGGAACTCTGCGGAGGTTCGACCAACGACATCCGTCCGATGGAGATTCGACGCTTCAGATCGACCGAGGCGAAAACGAAATCCTTCTGAGCGAGTTTGCGTTTCGGCGGCGAATGGGAACGGGACCTCGCAAGCCGCGAAATTCTTCGGAGCGTTGGATCGATCGACAGCCGACATCGACGACCGAGAATTGCTGCAGGAAACGAGTCAACCCGTGCACCGAAAGCTGCTGAACGCGAATCAGGAGTCTCCTCACATCGCTTGGAGTTTGGACCGTCTGATCGACTTCTACTTCAACGGACGAGATGGAGCGCGACTTCTGCACGAAGGGAGAATGACGCGCAGAACCAAAAATCAGACGTCTTCGACACCGTCGACAACATTTGGACAACCAAATTCGGACTCCTCTATTTGGTGACGAATATGGTGCGCAAATCATCAGCAGAGTCAGAAATCTGCCAAAGTATTACCTACTTGGTAATATCTGCATGCAGAAAACTGACAGGAGAACGTGGATCGTCGGATCGTTGCGGAATCAACGCACGATGCAGCAGAGACTACACTTATGGGAAATCATCATCATGGAGACAACATTCGTGACCAGCTACTGCACAATCGACGCATCTTCTAACTAGTATCGATAACGATCTATTTATTTTGACGAAGTCATCTTCGTTAAAAATGGATCGACATCAACACGACGGGATCTTCACCCAGGAAAAACAATGGAGCTGCGTGAAAACATGTTCTCCATCCACGAGACACTTCTTCATACAAATTGATCGACAACCTATGGGATTGCAGAGAAGTAGCCGTTTTCTCTTGCAATGCTCCCAAGTTCAAGTTGCTGCGAAGGAGCAGATTTCGCACGCAACGACGACGCAGTGAACGCGTCTCGTCAAGGCCAGCGAGACACTACTTCGTAACAGGAGCTGAACGATTCGTCTTCATCAAGAATCTCAGCCATCCGAGGTGATTGATTGGAGCAGTCTCAACATCGACCTCACGAGGCGACACACCAATCATGCGTCGCGATTCCAGGTGTTAATGACCTGCGTGGAAGAAAATTCCGTGCACGTCACGATGCTTGACAGATTGAGGAGTAATTAACCTTTAATCCGGCAAGTACTCGTTCACTAGCGACCCTACGGCACATGCATTGGAGGCGATTCTACCAGAAGCCGAAGCGTTACAAGCATCAGCGTAACTTCGACGATGCAGGAGAACGTCAAGCAACACGATGTGTCAACAAATGAGGGAGATGCGGACTACTACAACACGATCACGCGCTCTACCGACCGTACATCGGAGGCACGGATGAGCATACCAGGAATTGCTACCCGTGGATACATTGAGGGGAGAAGCAAATTTCCCTTCACACCCTCAAATGAAACAATCACCGGCAGCAATGGAGCAACACATGTGTGCCAATGTGCACGTGTTCCTGGTAGTTACGCCTGTTACACCCATCAGGAACACTCTACTGGGAAGAGGGAGTTGATGGATTCTCCTTCAACTGGTACGAGTTGAGAGAATTCTCTGCAGCAGCTGCCGCCGTCGCCGTCGTCGCAACCGCCGCCGCCGCCGCAGCAGAAGACTCGACACAACAGTCATATCCAAACCCTGATGGATGATTCTCCACTCAATTGAGATAATGCTGGATTATATTCCAGTGGATCGTTAAGACCTGGCCAAACACAGTCCTATGATTTCCAGCTAGTGGGAAGGAGATACCACTATGCGAGGGAACATCATGGCAATGCCATATACCCTCAAGAGCTGAAGATATTTGCTCTTATGAGGATGGGAGGACCGCGGTACTCTACCGGTATACAAGTCCTTATGGCCTATGGCTTTCTTTAAAGTCATAAAACCTGCGTCGCAACCAATCCATCACCAGCACCAACTCCACGGAAGCAGATAGGCGTGGAATGGAGCGCCGACACCACTACGGATAGTGGACTCCGCGTATCTCCAACAACACCCCTGTATGCCGAAATGGAGCAGACTTCAACACTGATGCTGGGTAGCTGAGACATCTTCTACATCATCGCTACTTCAAGGACAGCAACAGAATAAGACAACACATGATGGCACCAGAAGACCTATCCCAATATGTGCGCCCAGACACCGATGCCTACCGATGGCCTCCGTGCTAAACTGGAAATGCATAAGGTCATACTGGATTGGCTGTCAGCAATGCTCATCTGGAAATGGGAGAGGATTATTTGGGAATACCCCTAATATTCCCAAGTATCCTAACCCATCAGCGTGGGATATCTACGCAGCTGAGATTCCTTGCTTGAGCAACCACCGAGGGAAACTACTTGCCGCCGATTCTGGAAGTTACCAGCTCCGCGTTTGTGGTACCAACCCCTCGCATGGTTCTGAACACAAGGGATACATTGAGCAGCACTACGCATGCGCTGTTGTGCTCAAAGCAGTGTGACTAGCAGGCCGCGTGGTGCACAGGGTTACTACTAGTGATTCCGCTCTCCAATCCCGCAGCACTACGATGCCGAGAGGGTACAACTTGTGACAACAATACGGCATGGACCAGCATTCGACAGAAGCTGCATGTAACGGATACAACACTGCTACAGAAGCCGTACTATGACATGACTGCCATACCACCAACACTTGGTGATCTTCACACGTGGACTAGATGCGGGTAACAGCATGCACGGATCGGACAACATAGCCACTCATCTGCACGTTACAGCACACTGTTCCAACCATTCACATCTCCAACTCTGACTTGCATCTGCCCGTCCTGGAGTTAGCCTACAAGTATGCTCCTGACGCCGCTACTGGACAAACGCTGTTCTTCGTCTGTTACGGACGCCACCCGATCACACCACAACAGCTAACCATACCAGCCACAGTCCAACTGGCTTCCGATTTCATCGCCATCGTCTACCATCTTGTACATCGACCACACAAGCACCTCTTGGACATCCAACAGGAGCAGAAGCACTTGGCAACTCATCACTACCCTTCTCGAGACCATAATCTCGACATCTGCCATCTTCTATCCAAGCGTCAACCTTGCTTCTACGGGTCTATCATCGTTGAAGCAAGGGTCACTTCATTCACCTTCCGCTTCCGCCTACCAGCCACTTGGAAAATCCATAACGCCTTCCATACCAGCTTCTTAAACCCTATGAAGACCAAACACGCTCTACACCGAATGCCAACCACCGTCGCCGCCGTGTTCATCCACGCCATGGGACAATTACGTGCGCGAACACCGTCGTCATCAGAATGACACTCTGGAGCTTCTTCTTTGCTGGAAGGGTTATGATACTTCTGAGGCTGTGTCTCTGAATTCGACATGGGTAACGCCCGTCGTCCTCTTCGCGACTACCTTGTCAAGCAGGGTGTTACTTCTACCACCCAGCTTTGAGGGGGGGAAGTGTGAGAGTACGACCCCGTTACACCAATTTCCCCTTTCCATATTTCCTTTCTATTTCATTCCTCTTTTTATCCTCATTCATTTGGTCTTTATCTCATCTCATTTGGTTTCCTATTCCTCATTTTCCATTATCCTTTGGTTTATCCTGTTATTATAATTATATCACCGACCAGGCTCGGGATGTACTGGCGCGCTATATCTAGCGTAATCCTGCCGTAATCCCTTAAAGCCAATAGCCTCGCGTGGCTATACGCATGGTGATTCTATTTCTACAAGGGTCTATTCCCTTTGGATAGGATAAACCTGGTTACCTGATGTACTCTGGAAGTATAAAAGCACCTTGTACTGAATGATAGTGCAACATTGAGCAAACCTTTCCTCGGGACATTCGATCCTGTGACAGGGTGCACCGGCATGGATCATGGAGGTGCGAGCCACCTCCATGACCAAACCGATGCGTCAATCAGTGACCCCATTCTGCTGTGGGGAGTCCGGCAGGGTGAACATCTGGGTGATGCCCTCCGCACAGCAGAAGCGACCAAGGACACCTGAGGCAAACTCGCCACCACGGTCTGAGTGAAGACGCAAGACAGGGAGACCGCGGTGGACACGCACAGAGACAAGCCAGGGGATGAGAGCGTCAGGCACGTCGGCCTTTCACTCCAGGGGAAAGTCTGTGGTGTAGCGAGTGGAGTCGTCGACAAGCACGAGGAAGTAGCGCTCTCGACGCGGCCCATGGACGCGGGCGGGGCCCCAGACGTCCAGGTGCAGGGTCTGCAGTGGCACGGCAGTAGGGGGAAACGAGGAGGAGTGAGGGGCACGGCGAAGCCGACCCTCGACACAAGGCGTGCACGGTGGGGCGGGGGAGGAGGGAAAAGCGGGAAACGAACCGGGGAGACCAAGGATGAGACTGTGCTGGGACATGTGATGCAGACGCGGGAGCGCAGGGTGACCTAGGCGGTGGTGCCACAGGAGAGTCGGGTGAGTGAGGGACCGACAGGAGCAGGCAGCAGCAACCTGGGAAGACGCAGCCACCTGAGGGGGCGCCCCAGCCGGGGGGTCACAGTGTCTAGGGTGAACAGGCCGGACACCGGGTCCCGGGGGAACGTGGAAAGGGGAGCACCAGTGGCGGCCTCGGTACAGACAGCATACCGCTCGTGACCAGGGAACGTAGTGGTGACGCAAAGGTCCTGGAGGCAGCCGAAACCAACTAGGTTCCTGGAGAACGAGGGGATATGCAGACCTGTGAGAGAGCCCGAAGGAACCGCCGGACAGGGAAGGGTGGTGGAACTGCGGGCGACTACTGGACCGCCGGAGGGGTCAGCAAGAGAAACAGCAGTAGGAACAGGAAGCGGCGTCAGCGTAGTGGAGTCGCGGAAGAAACAACGGGAAGCGCCAGAGTCCAATTTGAAGGAGAGCGCAGCAATGGTGTCTGGAGACGTGGCGAAGGCGGAAGCACCAAGGCTAAACAAAGCAGGAGCTCCTACGCCTGGCGCAGCAGGGGAGGCTAAGCTAGGCACACCTACACTAGGTGACAAGGAGTAATAAGAGGGTAGCACACTAGAGTCATCAGCACACATCACATGCAGAGCAGCAACAATGGCATCCATGTCCATGTAAAAAATCTGAACTCTACGACTAAGCAAACTGTGCCAGTCCGGGAGGTCGGGCGACGGGCCGAAGCGCTGACGAAACAGGTCGTCCAGGCGACGAAAACAACGGGCAGTGGTGTGACCGATCTTACCGCAAACGAAGCCGCGGCGAGGACCGGTCTGGAGCTGGTACTGACAACGCACGCCTCCCGAACCGCCACCCGGTCCACCACCACGCGCACGACCACCACCAGCGCCAGGCCACCCGGGCGGGAGACCACTCGCCGGCCTCGTCTGCGGCGGCTGCTGCGGCTGGTGCGGGGGCTGCGGCTACTGCGGCTGCTGCGGCTGCGGTGGCTGCTGCTGCTGCTGCGGTTGCTGGGGCGGGTGCTTAGCTGGACCCGGCAAGGTCCCCTCGTCCGCTCCACCACCAGGCGACCCGACTCCACCACTACCTCCACCTGCACCCCCACCCCGCCGCCGCGCCCAGACTTGGGGCGGCGACCCTTCCCCGGACGGAACTGCGCTGCAGCGGCGGTCTCAGCCACAGCTGCAGAACCATCGGAGAAGGTGCACTGAGCGGGGGCACAACTCTGAAAGATAGGGACCGGCACAGTACCGCTCGCCTGGACAATAGAGCGATGGCGGGTCTCGATAACAGTCAGGGTGTCTACAAAGTCTGTAAGGGTGAGGTCACCGTGGTGGATGCTAAGGAAGCGGTCACGAGCAGCGGCAAGGCGGTCAGGGAGGCGGGTGGCAAGCAGGTAGAGGGTAGAGGTAAGGGGCGGCTGATGGGCTCTAAGCTGTGCGTCAGTGCAGGCAGCACGCCAGGTCTCATCTATCGTGCGGAGGTGAGCAGCTAGGCCAGCCACCGTGGGGAACGACGCTAGGTCAGGGAAGAGGAGAGGGAGGATTAGGCGACCCACCGAGGCAGCAGGCGGGGTGGAATAGCGCTGGATAACAGCATCTAAGAAAGCCTGGGCGGTGGTGATAGACCGAAAGCGAGGGTGCTCAGACAGGGGGAGGGCATTGCTAATGGCAAGCTGTGCGACAGCGTCACGGGAAAGCCAGATAGAGCGAGCAAGAGCAGCGGCCGCAGCAGACTCACGCTCAGCAGGTGTGGGGTCAGCTGGCAGCACAGCAGGGGGGTCTGGGCAGAGAAGCGTACCGTCAAGGTGTACCGAAAGCGAGTGGCCATCCTGCCGCTGGCCAGTGAGGTGGCGGCGGAGGTCGGCTAGCCAGGCCTCGAACTCTAGAGGCTGGCCTTCAGCGTGGAAGCGAAGCTCCCCCGCCATCAGGAACAGTGTTGGGCGGCGCCAGGCGAGTCAGTGGAGTGCAAGACAGCGCAGTACGGTACAGTGCGGTACAGTGTGGTACAGTGCGGTGCAGAGGGATGCAGAACTGTACCAGGGAGGGTGCAGGGCAGTAGCGGGCATGAAGAGCGGGCCGCACACAAATCGGCGGCAGGCCGGCAGGAAGGTGAGCACGGGGCCGGAGGTCGACGGGCAGGGCGCGCGCAGGTGTTGGCAGGACGGGCGCGGGGGCCAGTAGGGCGGGCTCGGGGCCGGCTAGGACGGGTGCGGGGGCCAGGAAGGACGGGCGCGGGGTTGGCTAGGACAGGCCTAGGGCGAGCGCTGGGGCCGGTAGTACGGGCGCGGGGCCGGCTAGGACGGGCGCGGGGGCCGGTAGGACGGGCATAGGGGTCAACTAGGATGGGTGCGGGGGCCAGGAAGGACGGGCGCGGGGTCGGCTAGGACGGTCCTAGGGCGGGCGCTGGGGCCGGCTAGGACGGGTGCGGGGGCCGGTAGGACGGGCGCAAGGGCCAGCTAGGACGGGCGCAAGGGCCAGCTAGGACGGGCGCCGGGCAGGCTAGGACGGGCGCGGGGCAGGCTAGGACGGGCGCGAGGGCCGGTAGGACGGGCGCACGGGCCAGTAGGACGGGCGCGGGGGCCAGTTAGGACGGGCGCGGGGCTGGCTAGGACGGGTGCGGGGCCGATAGGACGGGCGCGGGGGCCGCTAGGAAGGGCCCGGGGCCGGCTAGGACGGGCGCGGGGGCCGGTAGGACGGGCTCAGGGGCCGGTAGGACGGGCGCGGGGCCGGCTAGGACGGGCGCGGGGGCCGTTAGGACGGGTGTGGGGGCCAGCGAGGACGGGCGCGCGGGCGCAGCTAGGACGGGCGCGCGGGCGCGGCTAGGACGGGCGGCTAGGATGGGCGGCTAGGGCGCGGCTAGGGCGATCACGGGGGGTCGACTAGGACGGGCGCATGGGCGGCTAGGTCCTAGAGCGAAAGCGTGGGCGGGCGGCGGGACCTACCTACTGCTGATACCATCTTAGAACTGAATAATTGAGTAACTAGAGAACCTGGGTACAAGGATATATAATCTATACTGTACTCTCTAAGGGTTGTAATCTCTAAGAGGTGACCCTATACAGTCGCTACAAACATTAGAGATACAAATGTTTGACAGTCATTTCGTTCCTGATATCTTTCGCTACTATTTTAAACTCTTTCCTTTTCTCCCCCCCTGTTTGTGCCATTTCTGTCGCATTGCGTTGCCTGTTTAATCCGTTTGCGCGTTAATGCAGAACACGGAAGTCCGGGTTTCTCATGTGATAAGTGTCCAAAGCTATGGTGTGTGCTCCAACAATAGCTCAGCAACAACACTTCAACCGCTGGTTGGTATGGACCCGACATTTCTTAAGATCTCCTAGTTCACTTTTCGGGTTGTAGATTTCATAACGACCAACCCTACAGATCATCCATTTCAGACTGCTTAGCAAAAAGTTCGAAGATACGCATTAGTTATCAGATGCATTTTACAATTAGTTCCGTGACATTAACTGTCGTTTTTGCTTGTGCAGAAACTGAATATCTTTTCCAAGACCAGAAACTCTAGTTGATACTAGTTATGCTTGTTGTGCTTATGTTGCACATAGTTTAGGTTAGGTTAGGAAAACCTCATTGCAAATAGGTTTACCTTGTTAACAATTATGTGGTATGCTAGTAACACAAGTATTGCAAGGTCCATTCATACTGACTGTTTCCAAACGCGGATTTTGTGGATATTGAAAATTTTGGACGGTCGTGATTGCATCTCATAGGTCGCGCCGCGTGAGCTCTTAGCCAATAAGGGTCGACCGACATTTTAGGTCGGTGGCTAATCGTGTGTGTCCTTCGCACATAAACGAACAGTTTGTCCACACGACCCAATTCCATTTAAATGGCCCACATGTTCATCACAGAGAGGCTCCTATTATTTTGGGCAAAGTGCTGCCACGTGGCGAAATAATACGTCACTTTATCGTCACATTACAGGGACGCAAAAGCAACGCTTTTGCATCTAAAATGTGACTTTTATGCGACTCACCATGTCACATCCCGAATGGGACTTTCAACCTTCGCTTGAAAGCTTACCTACTTCCGTATCTAGAAACCCACGCAAAATGTAAATTTCTAAAGTGTTCACACTTTCAAAATTGCGTATTATGAATGCGAAGCTGCTTGTAACGCAATCTCAGGCATCGTCAAAGCGTGCTTTTCGCCCTTCTCCAACCATATAATGGGGTTGGAGGTCATTCTTCCTCCACCCACGTTTTTCATTTTTCCCAGCTCAAGTTTAATTGAGTTCCCATCCCGCCTTTTTCGCCCCGCCACTCTGGCGAAGTTGAAAACTCTCCCTCGCGGGGAAGCACCCTCCCAGCTTCTCGCCGATATCCTTACGCATAACCAGGCAGCCATGGCCCCTCCTAGCACCCCGGCCAATCGTGCTGAAAATCTGCTCGTCGGCACTCCGAATATTTCGGAACCCGAGAAAAACGCCCGTGAAATGGCGGGTGATCACGGCAACAAGCGTCGGGCAGAGGGCGACCTCGCCCCTTCTGCCCTCGACGTGTTTCTGCGCAGTGGCGAGGTCAACCAAGTTGAGCTTGGTGAGCCACGCGCCAGCGAGCAGCAGGCGACGCAAGTAGCGGATGGCGCGTCACCTGCTGACGCCAGCGCGCAGAAGGCGCCGAACGGCAGGGCGGGCCCCTCGCGTCAGAACAAGCAAGGCCGCGGGGCGGCCTCGTCCAGCGCGCCAACACCCGCCGCCCTTGCTTTGACCAACAAGCAAGTGGCAGCTCTACTAGCGCTATTACAGCAAAACACACCCGCGGTTACAACCATTTCTTGTCAAACATATATATAGGTTATATTTGTAAAGACTGTATAGGTTCGTATCTTAGAGGGTACAACACGTAGGCTTATACCCTTATACATTTTTCTCTCGACATTCAATCCTACGTTAAGATGGTATCACGCTTGGTAGGTAGGTCCCGCCGCCCACGCTTCCGCCCTAGACCCTCGTCGCGCCGCCCCTAGCCCGTCGCGCCTGTTCCTAGCCGGCCCCTTGCGCCGTTCACGCCCGTCCTAGCCGGCCCCCTGAGCCGTCGCGCCTGTTCCTAGCCGGCCCCCTGCGCCATTCGCACCCTTCCTAGCCGGCCCCCTGAGCCGTCGCGCCCGTCCTAGCCGGCCCCCTGAGCTGCTCGCGCCCCTCCTAGCCGGCCCCCTGAGCCGTCGCGCCTGTTCCTAGCCGCCCCCCTGCGCCGTTCGCGCCCGTTCTAGCCGGCCCCCTGAGCCGTCGCGCCCATCCTAGCCGGCCCCCTGAGCCGTTCGCGCCCGTCCTAGCCGGCCCCCTGAGCCGTTCGCGCCCGTCCTAGCCGCCCCCCCCCCCTGAGCCGTTCGCGCCTGTCCTAACCGGCCCTCTGAGCCATTCGCGCCCGTCCTAGCTGGCCCCCTGAGCCGTCGCGCCTGTTCCTAGCCGGCCCCCTGCGCCGTTCGCGCCCGTCCTAGCCGGCCCCCTGAGCCGTCGCGCCCGTCCTAGCCGGCCCCCTGAGCCGTCGTGCCCATCCTAGTCGGCACCCTGCGCCGTCATGCCCGTCCTAGCCACCCCCCCCCCCTGAGCCGCCGCGGCCGTTCTAGCCGGCTCCCAGACCCGTCGCGCCCGTCCCTAGCCGGCCCCCTGCGCTGTTAGCGCCCGTCCTAGCTGGCCCCTTGAGCCGTCGCGCCCCTCCTAGTCGGCCCCCTGCGCTGTCGCGCCCGTCCTAGTCCCCCCCCTCCCCTGAGCCGCCGCGGCCATTCTAGCCGGCTCCCAGCGCCGTCTCGCCCGTCCCAGCCGTCGCGCCCGTCACTAGCCAGCCCCTCCCCTGAGGCGTCGCGCCCGTCCCTACGTGCGGGCGGTCTGAAGGTCTTCGACGAACTGCTGCGATTGAGGGACTTGACTTTCAGCGTTGGTGGAAATGGGTTTCATCGGATCCATCCCGTAATTTAGGGAAAATGGCAAATGATTGGTTATGGCGGAGGGTGCGTTGTTGTAGTAAAACTTGAGCATCGGTAGCGAATCTTCCCACTTGCGAGTATCCAGCCAGTTCGTGTGAATCAACTGTTCCATGGTCTGATCTGTCCGTTCTGTCTGACCATCGGTTTGCGGGTGATAGGTGGATGAGAATTGTAGGCTGGTGCCATATCGGTTCCACGTGTCTTGCTAATAGCACGAGGTGAATTTTGGGTCTCTGTCGCTGATGATCGCCACAGGGATACCATGCAGGCGAACGACAGCCGAGATGAATAGGCGCGCTGTTTCTTCGGCTGTGATCGTCGTGCGACATGGCGCAAAGTGAGCCATTTTCGTGAGGCGGTCGACGACAACAAGAACCGCGTCATTACCACTTGGTCCAGCTGGCAGGCCGGTGGCAAAATCTATTGTCACGCATTGTCAAGGTCGCTGGGGTGGCTCGAAGGGCTGCAACAATCCTACTGAGCACTTGCATGATGATTTCATTGTCTGGCAGATCGAACATGCGCCCACGTATTTTTGCACGTCCGAAATCATGTCAGGCTAGTAATAAAATCGTTGCTGTGCCTTTAGAGTCTTGTCGACCTTGAAATGTCCCGATAAGTTCGAATCGTGGACTTCTTAAAGCGAGAGACTATAATAGTGACCCCCCTTTCTAGTTGGGCCCAACTAGAAACGACCCAACAGTGAATATGTTTTTGGAGGGGCGGGCAGGAGCCCCAGTTTTTTACCAAGCCGAAGGCCACGAAATTGAACTTTGCTTGCGACATTTCGCACTGGCGACAAAATTTACGACCATAGAGTTGCGTGTTTAGCATTTCGACCAATCGGGGCCCAGCCCCAGTTTTGCTGGAGTAGTGAACACGGGTCCAACTTGAAATTCAAGTTGGGCCCACTTGGTGCAGCTTACAGGCAGTGGGGGCAGGGCGACAGTAGATGATAACTCGGAACTTAAATTCGTTATGTTCCTGCTTTTGTGTAATAGGCTCCTCGTGCAGTCGTGACCTGCCGTGGCCGTTGTTTACGAAAAAGGGATCGATCGAATTTCTGTGGGTAAATAGTCCACTCAACAACGGGTTCTTGTGGGCGATTAATTCAGCGGCGGTTTGGGCGGATGGTCTGGAGAGGGCACCCTTCTTTTACGTGATTCGGTACGTGAAGTTCGACTCCAGATAATCCAACCAGCGAATCTGCCGCGGGTTGAGATTCGGCTGCACTCGTAGGTACTATAGGGATTTGTGATCTGTTCGTATAGTCACATCGGCTTCCATCAGGTAGCATTGCCAGATCTTGAACGCGTGCACGACCGCAAGCATTTCTTTGTCATGTACTAGATAATTTCGCTCGGCTGATTATAACTTTCGCGACTTGTACGCGATTGGCTGAATGCCGTCGCCAAAATCCGGTAGCAGAACTGCTCTGATGGCGATGTCACTTGCGTCTGTCACGACCTCGAACGAGCGTTCTGGATCAACAATCCGAAGTACTGTTGACGAGAGTAAAACATTTCTTAATCTGTCAAATGCAGCTTGCTGTTTCACCCCCCACTGATAATCAACGCCCTTATGAAGTAGGTCAGTTAGGGCTCCTGTTAACCCCACCATGTTGGGGATAAGCCGGCACACATAATTGATGAACCCCAAAAACGATTGCAGCTCTCGGAGGTTGGTCGACGGCTTCCATTCTTGAATGGCCCGCATTTTGCGGGCCGTCGAAATACAGCGACGGAAAGTATTGCCCGGATATTTGCCTTAAAACATTTCTCGTACTGGTTTGGTGCTTTCTTTGTTTAGTTACAAATCAAATTTCGGGGTTGGATGTAAAGTAGTACTGTACTGTATGTGACGGATGCTGGTTTCAGTTTTATAGGGGTCGATTTTTTACCGAGGACGAGATTTCGTCCGCGTGGGTGCATCCGGACAGTTTAGGCCAAGCAGCGTAGTAGATCTATTTCCTAACCTCGCTATTTCTTCTTACTTGCCCTCGCGACTATCGAGTAGTCAGAAGATAGGCTAGGACGGCTGCGATGATTAGGCCGTCATGAAACCGTTAGATAAGGCGCTCTACGCATAGATCATTCCCTTGTTGCGGAGGGGGTAGAGCAATCGTTGAATCGCAAACAGCTAGCCATAGGGAAGAGTTCGGCCCATCAAGGCGATTGTAGAGTCTAGCCGCGATGACGTGCGTCCTACGATGCCCTCAGCCGGTCGCCCTCGCTTAGTGACAGAGAGAGTTCGCCACGGCATAGTTCGGTCGATTACCCTCGAGGAGGCAGAAATCTCCGCTCACGTGGCGAAAATCGTTGAGAAGCAGCACGGCATCACGTTGCATCCTAAGACATTGCGTAACGCTTTGAATGGGAGCCGACTTGTCGCAATCAAGCATCCCAAGAAACCGCGACACTCTCGGAAAAACATACGCGATAGGCTGGAATGGGTGCGTGCCCACGCAGACTGGACGGTTGACGACTAGAAGCGAGTTATCTGTGCGGATGAGACCAAGATCGGTCGTCTTGCATCCGACTGACTCTCATACGCCTGCGTTCACGAAGGGACACCCCTCCAAAGACACCAAATCAAGCAGACCGTCAAACACGGGGGCGGTTGCTTGATAATTTACAACTGCATGTCGTAAAAGGGAGCGGGTTTCATGAGCAAAACATATGGTAGGGTGGACGGACTGCTCTCGCTGAGTATACTGCAGGACGATCTCAACAGTACGATTGAGCTTTACTAGCTTACACCCTCAAAAACTATCTTCCAGCACGACAACGACCCGAAGCACAAGTCGCGTATCGTATAGGAGTGGCTTTGAGAGTAAGATTCAGGGGTGCTAGAGTGGCCGTCTTCCTCACCCGACCTCAACCCAATGGAGCATTTATGGGCTCATCTCAAGAGGCAGCTGGCCAAGCCTTATAAGCCTCCCACTGGTATGCTGGACCTCTGGGAGCGGGTGCAGGAGAAATGGGAGAAGATCCCGGCGGATGTGTGCACCCACCTGGTGGAAAGCATGCCCAGGAGGGTGAGGGCGGTGTCTAAGGCGAAAGGGCGGTGGATTAGGTACTAGTTTGGGGTTGATGTAACTTGCTGCTTGCGCCTGGCAATAATTGTCCACATGTACCAAGATTGTTATTTTCTAGTATTTGTTGTAAACATCATTATACTTGTGTGATGTAAGGCATGGGCGTCGAGCCTTACCCCAACCTACATACACTAGGCACACCAGAAGATTAAGTCTTAATGTCCATGACCCCCTAAAATGGCAAAATTCCTCTAAGTCACAAACATGTGGACAATACTTTCCGTCGCTGTAACGTGCCCCAAAAACTCCAGTTCGGGTTTTAAAAACTCGCAGGCCCTTGGTGATGACATGATTCTGCTGCAGGCACTGAAAAACCGCTTCCAGGTCCTTTAAGTGCTGCTCCCGTGTCGTGCTGTAAAACAGGATATCATCTTGATAAATGATCACTCATATGTTGAGTAGATCCTGGAATACCCCATTCATCGTCAGTTGGAACGTCAAGGGGGCATTCATTAAGCCGAACGGCATGACAGTGTATTCGTAACTTCCGTATCAAGTACGAAATGCGGTCTTGTGCCAGTCGTCAGCGGAAACTCGAATCTGATGGTAACCGCCACGAAGGTCGATTTTCGAGAAATAGCGACCTCCTCGCTCGTGGTCAATCAGTTCGTCCGCGGATGGGATTGGGTAGCGATATTTTATCGCAACCCGATTAAGGGAGCGATAATCAATGCACATTCGGAGGCCCCCATCCTTCTTGGGCGTGAACAGGATCAGGGCGGCGAATGGGGACGTGCTCAGTCGAACGAACCCTTTGGCCAGCAAATAGTCCACCTGGTCCCGTAATTCCTGGAGCTCAGGTTGCATCACCCGCCACTGTGTCCAAACAGCTGGCTGCGTGCCAGATTCCAGTTCAATCCGATGGTCCTGAGGGCGTTCCAGTGGTAGTCAAGGTGGCAAGTCGCTCGGGAAAATATCTGGGAACTGACGAACCAGTTTTGTCAGATCTTCGAGCACTGCTGCGTAGAGCTTATCGATGTCGGCCGGTTTATCGTCGTCCGTTGATTCCTTCAGATGGACGGCATACAGGTCCGCGCCTTTCTTGACCACGCATGTTAGTGTAATTGCGTTGACGCGTGTCGTTATCGGTTCTGCTCCTCGCCAGCTCGGAAGTTTCTGCCAGCCATTCGCACACTTCACTGTGCACTCGCCTATCGTCCAACCGATTTGCGGATTGTGTCGCCGACGCCAATCTCGTCCCAGCACATCGTAGCCATCGAGCGTCGTTGCCGACATCGGCGCGCTGAAACTGAAATTGTCACCACACTTCATGCGAACTGTTCGCACGCGATAGCGTATGGCCAACGAGATGCTGTCGACCAATCGGGCATCGATCTCGAGCAGACACCGCTCTAAGGGCAAGTTGCGAACGTCGGATTTGAGCCCAATGATGAACCGGCTCTTTTTCTCCGCTTCTGATAGGTCGGTGATTTGGTCACACGATGCCTGGAATGATGACGCGTAATCCTGGACAGAGGTCAACTGGCGCCAGGTGTCCAGCTTTGAGCGTGCGTTGTCTGGGGTGGATATGGGCTCGATACGTTTACGCAGAGCTGCACCCCACGCTATCCACGTGCGAATCTCGGCCGATCCAAAAATTGATACGTTGCGTCCCAGGCAGCAGATTCTGAACTCCCGAAAATCCCCTGAGTGTTCCCTGCCGAAGTCCTCGTCTCACTTAGCATTTATCACCACCAATCCAGTGCAGGTCCCCTCCGTAGTGAAACAACCAGCTTGATTCGTAAATCATCAAAAGTCATCCCAACAACATCAAAATAAAGCTCCATCGCAAAAAGCCAGCCCGTCATGGTCGTGTTTTTGTCCGTGGGGTTAAAAGGGGGCAAGATCGGCGACTTTATCTTAGCCATTGGTACAATTGGCGTGGCTGTGGCTGCTGCAAAAACTGTTGCTGCTACTTCGAAGCAGGCGGCGGCCATTGTCGCAGATGATGCAGCTGCCGTGGCACGTGCGGCGGCATTCGTTACTACCGCCGCTTCATCATCATGGCGCTCCTACGACATGTCGCGTGCGATCTCATCCAATACTGCTTCGACACGTCCAGTGCTGGCGGCGTCCGCGAGGGCGGTCTACTTCTGGCACGTAGACTCTTGCGTCTGGCAAAGCTCGGTAACTTCGGCGCTAAGCTTTCCGTTGTCATTTAGCACAGCTGTTAGGCGAGCCTTCGTGGCAGCGAATTTTGCCAACAACTCGTCAAACTGTGCCTGGTCCATGTGGCGCATACTACGCCGGGTGGACAGGGGAATATTCGTGATTACCCGTGCTCAAGTAAGAGCGCAAACGCTATCGTAGTCAGGCAAATTAATTCGTTTAATTCGCGGCTGACAGCTTTGCAGCTCAATGAGCGAATCACTCTGTCAACTTATACATTTATTTGTATGTAGAAGTTATAGGCTGGATAGGTGTGTATTCTTAGAGGGTACAACTCCAACCCTATGTCTCCCTTGTTTCTAGTTATTCTGCTATTCTAACATGGTATCATAGTACGTTAGGTCCGCCCACCCGCATCTGCCCCTCGCCCTAGACTTCCGCCCAGTTTTACCCTAGCCTTACCGCGCCCTAGCGCCCCGCAGGCCCCTAGCGCCCTATCGGCCCCTTGCGCCCCGCCGGCCCCTAGCGCACCTTGCTGGCCCTCAGCACCCTACCGGCCCCTCACGTGCCTGCCTGCCCCTCGCGTACCGCGCCTGTCCCTCGCGTACCTCGCCGACCCTTCGCGCTCGCCCGCCCCTCGCGTATCTCGCCGGCCCCTCACGTGCCCGCTGGCCCTTCGCGCACACGACCGGCCCCTCGCGCGCCTCGCCAGCCCTTCGCACTCGCCGGCCCCTCGCGTACCTCGCCGGCCCCTCCCGTGCTCGCCGGCCCTTAGCGCCTCGCCGACCCTTAGCGCCTAGCTGGCCCTTAGCGCCTCGCTGGCCCTTAGTGCCCCACCGGCCCTTGACGCCCTGCCAGCCCCTCGAGCGCCTACCTGGCCCTAGCGCTCCGCCGGCCCCTTTGCACCCTGCCGGCTCATAGCGCCTCGCCGGCCTGCTGCTCACCTCAGGCCCTGTGCGCCCTGCTCGGCCTTCTGCCCGGTCTTCCCACCGGAGAGTCATGCCGCCACGCCGCTGTGCCGTAGTGCACCGAGTACCTGTGCCGCTATGCCGCCGTGTCGCTGTGCCGCCGTGTTGCTGAGTTGTTGTGTCGTTGTGCCGCCATGGAGCTGTGACGCAGAGGTTCCATGTTGGCGGACGACGTACTCCGCCTGGACGCGGAGGGGCACGTGATCGACTTCGCCGCCTGGCTTGTCGATCTTCGCCATCACCTGACATGTCAGCACCACGATGGGCACTCCCTGGCTATGCATGTTGATGGCTTGCATCCCCTCCCTGCTGACCCCACCACTGCTGAGCGTGAGGCCTTTTCTGTTGCTGCCCTCCCTCGCGCTGTCTGGGATTCCCGCGATGCTATAGCGCAGCTCGCCATTAATCATGCTCTTCCCCTGTCTGAGCGTCCGCGCTTCACTGCTGTCTCGAACGCCAAGGATTTCCTAGATGTAGTAGTTGCGCGCTACTCCACACCCGCCTCTGCCTCCGCTAGCCGCTTGATCCTCCTTGTGCTATTCTTCAATCTTTCCGCTTTCTCCACTGTCGCTGACCTCGCCACTCACCTCCGTGCACTCGTGACTAGCTACCGCGCTGCTAGCACTACCGCCCAGCTCACTGCCTTCCCCCCACCAATCTGCACTACCCTGTACCTGATTGCCATGCGCCTACCTGACCGCTTAGCCACTACCCGCGACCACTTCCTTAGCCAGCACCTTGGTGACCTCACCCTGACCGCCTTTGTCGCTGCCATGTCTGAGATAGAGACTCGCCAGCGCACTATCGCTCAATCTAGCGGTGTTGCGGCAGTCCCTATCAATCAGGGCTGTGCTCCCTCCCAGTGCACGTATGCTGTCGTTTCCGCTGCGGTCGCTATGGCTGCCCCTGCCACTGAGACCGCAGCTGCGGCCTTCCCGCAGCAGCGACAACGTCGAGGCCATCGTAGCCCCAAGGGAGGGCGTGGTGGTGGCGCTGGTGGTGGTGGCAGGGACAGTGGTCCTAACGAGGGGGTTGGGGCTGGTGTCCAGGAGCAGCAGTAGCAGTCGCAGCCGCAGCAGCAGCAACAGCCGTGGGCCCGCCTCCCGCCAAGGTGGCCAGGAGCCTCTGGAGGTGGTGGCCACGGTGGTGGCCCTCGCAGCTTGGCGACTATAGGCGGCTCCGGTGCTGTGAGCTGCCGGTACCAGCTCTAGACTAGGCCCCTTCGTGGCACTGTTTGCCGCCACCTGCACCCGATCGCCCGCTGCTTCTGCCGCCTTGACGACTTCTTTCGTCGCCGCTTCGGCCCGGCCTCGGACCTCCCTCAAGGCCTAGGCTCGTGCGCCATGATGTGCCTGTTTTTGAGTTAGACATGGATCATATTAGTTCTGTCCTGCATTCTCTGTATGCTGACGCTTCTACTGTGTCTGGATCTTATTAACCTGTGTTCTCTAGCTTAGGCGTAGCACATGTGTGTAGTACAGACTCCCCCGCTACGTCAGGCGTATGACTATTTGCTTTGTCTTGCCTAGGCTCCACACTCGCTCCTCCTTCGTCTGCTGCTACTGCTTCGCTCTCCTTCACACTTGACTCCGGTGAATCTGCCTGCTTCTTCCACGACAACGCCACACTCACGCCGTTTGCCGCGCCTGCCGCTGTTGCACTTGCCGACCCCTCTTCTGACCCTAACGTTGCTCGCAGCTACACTACCCTTCTCTGTCCAGTGGTCCCCTCGGGTTCCCTTACATGCCTGCACATCCCTTCTGTCACAAGATCGAATGACTCGAGGAAAGGTTGCACTATCGATCAGTACAAGGTGCTTTTATACTTCCAGGGTACATCAGGTAACCAGGTTTATCTTATCCTAAGGAAATAGACCCTTCTAGAAGATAGAATCACCCTGCGTATAGCCACGCGAGGCTATTGGCTTTAAGGGATTACGGCAGGATTACGCTAGATATAGCGCACCAGTACATCCCAAGCCTGGTCGGTGATATAATTATAATAGCAGGATAAGCCAAAGGATAATGGAAAATAGAGAATAGGAAATCAAATGAGATGGGAGAACAAGAGAAATGAAATAGAAAGGAAATAAGGAAAGGGACAAGTGGTGTAACAGGGTCGTACTCTCACACTTCCCCCCCTCAAGGCTGGGTGGTAGAAGTAACACCCTGCTTAACAAGGTAGTCATGCAGAGGACGACGGGCGTTACCCATGTCGGACTCAGGTACCCAGCTGTCCTCAGAAGGATCATAACCCTTCCAATGGATGAGAAGCTCCACGGTGCCAGTCCGACGACGGCGGTGTGCAAGCACGGACTCGACCTCGTACTCAGGTTCATTGTGGACGAGGACGGGCGGCGGCGGCGGTGGTTGGCGTCCGACGAAGATCGTGTTCGGATCCCGATAGGGCTTCAGAAGTTGGACATGGAAGGCATTGTGAATCTTCCAGGTAGCTGGCAGGCGTAAGCGGAAGGTAACAGGAGTGACCTGTGCTTCAACGAGGAAAGGCCCGCAGAAGCGAGGTCGCAGTTTAGATGGGAGATGGCTGATGTCAAGGTTGCGGGTGTCAAGGAGCACCTGGTCTCCCACGGTGATGGTGTGGTCGTAGAATGTGGTTCATTTCGGCTTGGAATGTTGCCGGTGCGTTGGTGAGTCCGAATGGCATTACCAAATACTCGTACGATCCATACTGAGTTCGGAAAGCAGTTTTGTGGATAGAGTTGTCCGCCATCCATATCTGCCAGTATCCAGACCGCAGATCCAATTTGGAAAATCCCGTAGCTCCTCGAAGTTGGTCAAGCAAGTCATCGATTCGTGGTATCGGATATTTATTCTTGATGGTCTGCTTGTTGAGAGCTCGGTAATCAATGCACATGCGCAGGCTTCCATCCGGTTTCGGTGTGAAGAGCACTGGGGCACCGCATGGCGAAGTGGATGGTCGGATGAGTCCTTTGGCGAGGAGATACTCGATCTATTTCTTCATGTCGGCTAGTTTGGTGGGGCTGAGCCGATATGGTGCTCGGAAGGTCGGTTTCGAACCTGGTTCCTCCACGATTCCGTGTTGGTGCGTTCGGTATGGCGGTAGCTCGTTCGGAAGATCTTCAGGGAGAATGTCTTGGAACTCCTTCAGCAATTCCTTGATATTTTCCGGAGGTTCCGAGGTCTTCTCTCCATCGTTCTCCACCTTTGTTGCTATCCTACTCCACAAGCCCCGTGACGTGATTCATACACCAGCTGAGCCCTTTCCAGTGTTGCCACTATGCTTAGGTGTGGTTAACGAAAGGATGCTGTCTGGAATGACCAAGACAAGGTACGCGAGCCCAAAAATGCCGACACACACGCCGGAAACCCAGTAGCACCACTGCAGGAGCGAAGGGAGGGAGGGAAAGGGAGAAGGAAGTGCTTTATATAAGAAAAGCTATGTACAGCTGTCCAAACCATAGCCAATCCAACTTGACCCCCTCCTCCCTCCATTATGCCTTTCCTTGCGCACCGACCAACACTCCTCTAAACTAAAACAAATAAAAGAACAAAGGGATAGAGCGTGGAAGGCGTTTCAAATGGCTCACCGTGACGTTTTCCATAAACTTGGTGTGGTACAGGTCAATGCCGAGAAAAATAGCCGCCCATGCGAGCGCAATTGTGGTGGCTCCGATCACGCAGTGCGCCACGAGCCACTTGAAGCGGCTTGGCGCGGACTTGTCCGGCCGTATGAACCCCACCACGCCCTGCAGCAGCGCGAGAATCACCGCCGCCAGCCCCACCTGCCCATGCTTCCAGCTGAGCCCCTTGGAGCCCACCTGCACGAAGATCACAATCATCCCCACGACTGCAACCACTAGAGCCAACAGCTGAATCCCACGGTGCAGCTGAAACCCCAGCGGCCGGAGATTCTTTGCCGGCTGCTGCTGCTGCTGCGCTGGTGAGGCATTTCCGTTCCCGTTCCCATTGGTGTACGCATTGGCATCGGTGGGGATGTATGCCGTGCTGTTAGGGTTGAGGAGGGCCCCGTGGGGGCGGTCAGCGAGGAGGAGGCGGGCGAGGAGGATGGCGAGGGGCATGAGCAGGGCGAAGGCAAGGGCGAGGAGGACCCCGTGGGCGATGTACGCCGCTGTGCTGCTGCCGTGGCCCGCTGATACTGTGCCCTTCACAAAGTCGATGGTGGCAGTCCCGCTGAGGGGAGGGGAGGGAGAGGGGAGGGAGAGGGAGGGGAGAGGAGAGAGAGAGGGGAGGGAGAGGGAGGGGAGAGGGGAGGGAGAGGGGAGGTAGAGGCAGGGGAGGAGAGAGGGAGATGGGAGGGAGATAGGAGGGAGTGGGGGGGTAGTGAGGGAGGGGAAGTGAGCGGAGAGGGACAGCAGTGCCTGTTAGGCGGTACCATAACATGCCATCGTGCCATCATGCCATCGTGCCATCATGCCATCATGCCATCATACCATCGTGCCATCACATGGTGCTATTTGATATTATCACTCACTAGCCACTCCAGCAGTCAGCCATGCCATGCCATGCCAATTCATGCATTGACACCATCTCACTCACTAGTTGCTCCTATGGTCAGCGAGAGCCGTGGAGCCATCGGGCGAGTAGGCCCAGATGATGGTGTTTGGGCCAAACGCGTTGATGGGCACTTGGCCCATCCCCATGCTGCGAGTGAACCTGAGGGCAGGGGGGAGGGGGTAGCGGGGTAGGGAAAGTGGGTATGGAAAAGATAGGGAGGGTTAACAGGAGGAGGGGGGGGGAAGTCTTGAAAAACAAGAACACGAATGCATGGATGGGACACAAGCTGCGAGTGAACCCGCGAATAGGTTTAGATTAGAAAAGGTAGACGAAGGGGGATATAGGAGGTTGATTGGGGGGATGAGATGAGAGGCGTCAAGTCCAGAGGGAATGAGGGAAGGTTAACAACACACAGGCTGAATTCCCACCCACATTGTAATACACTTTCCACAGACCTCATAATGGAATATGCGTCTACTGTTATAAAAAGCATGTCAGTAACAGATGTTGAGACTTCTCAAAACGCACTCAAGTCATAAGTGCATCCGTTTCCACTTGTTATCGTCTCAAAATCCATGTACCGTGTTATGGTGTATCCAACAGCAGTTGTAACGGAGGTGTTTGTAATGTTCCACATCGCAGTCGGCTACACAGACTCCAGATCATGCCCGCTCATGTAGCATGGCCTCACCGCCACCCTTTACATGCCTTTGAAGGGCCTTAAATGCACCCATGCTACCACCACTGCTACCACCCATGCTACCACCCCTTATGTGCCTCTGAGGGGCCTTGAAAGGCATCCATTGAACAGCTCGTCTCGAGATACATACCTCATTATAGTGTATCCATCAGCAGTTGTAACAGAAGTATTCGATACACTCCACAAGGCGGTCGGCTGCACCGACTCCAAGTCATGCCCGCCCATGTAATACGGCCCCACCGCCGCCCCATTGGCCAGCGTGCCAGGTGGCAAGTTCCCAATGGCTGCGTCCGAGTTGCTCATCTTGCCATCCTTTGAGAAGCCCACCCCGATGTACCCCGAGGTGGCCACCTGCGCTGCCATGCTCACTGTGTTATCCCTGTTGACTGCCCAGTGCAGGACGTAGCTGAGGAGGGGGGAGACGGGAGGGGGGAGACGGGAGGGGGGAGACAAGGGAAGAGGCAGAGAGAGAGAGAGAGCAACTCAAGCCCACCCCGATGTACCCTGCGGTGGCAACCTGCGCTGCCATGCTGACCGTGCTGTCTTAGTTCGCTGCCCAGTGGAGGATGTGGCTGGGAGGGAAGGGCGGGCATGGAGAGCATGGGAGGACAAACGACTTTCACAAGGTATGGGACGGCTCGGAGCAAAGCCTACGCCCACTCAGTCTCGGAGCAAAGCCTCCGCCTACTCCGTCTTGGAGAAAAGGCTTCACCTCACACCCAAACCCAATGACTAACACTTGAGATCCAGGGACTTGATACCAAAACACAACACAGTGTACTCGTGCCTTCCTGCTGAGCTACAGGGAGCAGGTGCAGCCTGGCTGGCAGGGAGGACGGTTGACAAGGAGGTTCCTTGGATTGAGACGAGCTAGTGGCATTAGTGAGCTGCACGGACCACGTGTAGCCCGGCAGGGAGGACGGCTGGCTGGGAGAGCCATTGAATTGAGGCGAGCTGATGGTGTTGGCATGCACTATGTTCCACGGGCTGCCACTCCTACAGGTGGCACTCACGCATTCTTGCTGAGCTGCACGGACCACGTGTAGCCCGGCAGGGAGGACGGCTGGCTGGGAGAGCCATTGAATTGAGACGATGACCCGGCGCTGCTGCCGGTGGAAGAGGGGCAGCTGTAGTCCACAGAGAGGAATGCCCTGGGGGGATGAAGGCAGAGAGGGAAGAAATAGCGGAGGAAAGACGGTGAAGTGAAGGGCACAGAAGGGCGTAGCGGTGCTGCTGCCGCTGGAAGAGGGGCAGCTGAAGTCCACTAAGAGGAATCCCCTGGGGCAGATGGGAGAGAGGCAGGGAGAGGCGCAGGGAGAGGCGCAGGGAGAGAGGCAGGGAGAGAGGCAGGGAGAGAGGCAGGGAGAGAGGCGGTAAAGAGGAGAAGAGGGGTGGAAAGAACATGAAGAGAAGCGCGGGAGAGCCCTGGCATTGATCTGCTGCTGATGCTGAAAGAGGGCAGCTGAAGTCCACTGACAGGAATCCCCGGAGGGAAGGGGGGAAGAGAGAAAGGTAGTAAGGGGGGAAGGGGGGAAGGGGGGAAGGGGGGAAGGGGGGAAGGGGTGGAGCAACGGAGCAGAGGACAAAGAGGGAGCAAAGATGGGAGGGTGGCATACGTGTTGGATGGGTGATGCTAGGAGGGGCTTACAGGTTGGTTCGGGGGTGCGGTGTGAGAGTCTGAGAGCCATCGGAGAAGGCACAGATCATGTAGTTGACTCCCCTCAGGAGCACCTTCACACTGCCGTCATTGATCGACCGCGAAAACCTGCATATAAACGCACAGACGAGGGGCACAATAACGGGTACAAAGGGCGCATGTCGGAGCAGGGGTGCTGGGCGAGGGTCTGGGAGCCATTGGAGAGTAAGTCCATGTCATGTGGTTGACTCCCCTTAAGAGCACCTTCACACTGCCGTCGTTGATCGACCGTGAGAGCCTGTTATAAGAGCAGAAACGAGGGGCACATTAACGGGAACAAAAGCAAATGTTGGAGCCCTGTCAAGATCATGTGGTTTCTGCACTGACTGACGTCAACTGTCTATCACGAGCCTTCAACGAGTGCAATGGCGGCTACAGCAGCAATGGGCAGGGGAGGTGGGGCATGGTTGCAAGGGATTCGTCCAGTAAGAGGACTTCCTGTTAGTGACCCCTCTTGTTTTTGTTTTGTTTTTTGCTTGTTGCTCCCTTAAAAAAAATGTATATATATATATATATATATATACACACACATATATTGATACACAGCGTGTATCTAAGCTAATGTGCCCCCCTTTCTTCAATATAAAGGAACGAGTTGTCGGCATTGTGGATCAGCACGACCTCTCGTCCCTCTCTCAACATGCCCTCTCGCCCCTCTCTCAGCATGACCTCTCTCCCGCGCTTTCAGTGCTGAGATTCTTCGTCCGAACCACCTTATGTAAGGCGCAGCAGTCCAGGTAATAAGCGTCCAATACCCTCCCCCCTCCTTCCCCTCCCCCCCCTCCCCCCCCCCCCCTTTTCCCCCCTCCCCCACCCGTTCACTGAAACTCACCTCATAATGAACGACTTGTCCGAATTCTTGGTCAGCAGCGCGTCGCTCCCAGCGCGCCCAATGCTGAAATTCGTGGTGGGAACGACCGCATCCAGTGCGTAGTATCCCAGGGAGTAGGCGCCCATCTTGCCGCCCGGCAGATTGCCGATCACCGCCTCTCCTGGCACCATCTTGCCGGACGACTCCGACCACCCGACGGCGAACCAGCCGGCTGCAGCCGGGCCGGCAAGCGCTTGAGCGGCGAAGTTGACGGTCGTTGAGTTGACGACCTTCCAGTGGAGGATGAGACTGGCAGGAGGGGAGACGCGGGGAGGGGAGAAAGCGAAGGGGAGACAGAATGGAGGGGAGATCGAGAGGAGGGGAGGAGGAGGGTAAGAAGGGGAAAAGGGAAACAGTCGATCGATAACAGAGGGCGAGACGAAGGGGAAAAAAATAATCGTGCGGGAGTTGCCATTCTCGGGCAGAAATCGTCAGCTCTCGGGCAGAATCGTCAGTTCTCGGCTACTGGCAATAGGATTCGCTATAAGCTCTTAGAGCTCCGGGGACGAGCATCGGAAGGGATGGTCGCGCCCAGCTTGCCTTTAAATAATGGCCTCCGAGGCGAATTTGTGCGAATGTGCGAATTTGTGCGAAACAGGAGCAGGCAGTCAACTTGACGGAGCGGCGGGAAGATTACCTGCCAGCTTTCAAATTGACGGAGTACTGGTAATCCGGCAAAGAAGACGGTTCGCACGCTACACCGCCATATCCTCCTTCTCCTCCGGTTCCTCCGCCGTAAGTTCCGCCGCTGTTTCCGCCATCGTCCTGAGCAGCTACGAAAGCCGCGAATGGCAGCGTCAGCAGACACGGTACGACGACGGCTAGTAAGAAGATATTCCTTGGAGCCATCGCGCACATTAATATTATATGCTTAGGTGCCGTGTTTTACCGGCGGTAAGCCTACGACAGCGATCAGTGGATTTCGTCCAACGACGGTCAGGCCTAGGGAAGGCGCACGTGAACTTGGAGACTCAGTGACGCTGTCATCACAGGTACCTGCGTAGGTGCGGAAAATTGCTGCCTGAAGTACAGATACCTGAAGAGTCGATACTGCTTGGAAACGCGTGGGATGGAATGTCAATGACAGGTGAACAATTTCTTTGGAATCAGAAACTGCTACCTTGCTGCTACCCTGAATCGGCTCCAATAATGGTGAACAATCTCTTCCTTACCTGGAGTCCACTCTGATAATTGTGAGCTAAGGACCAGCAGAAAGGACCAACAGACAGGCACACTGACAGACACAGAAAAAGGAGCCACAATAAGGGCGTGGAACATTTTTTTGAACATGGTTTTATTTTCGAGCCTGTATTCCCAGTCTGTTTTCGCAAAAATTCGCAAAGAGCGACGCCAAGACAAACCTCGAGACGAACGTGCTGGTGTTCCCTGCTAGACCAGCGTGGAACACTTTTTTGGGTTTGGAAATTTCGAGTTGTCGCGACACTTTTGCGAGCACAAAGTGGTACTTCCGCAAACAAACTGGTGTTCGTTCAATGGCCATGAGAATGTTCCACGCCCTAAGCCAATCGGGAGCAAATCTGGCACCATGGAGATTTACAGGAGAGATCGAAGGGCGGCAGAGGGAATTGAGCGGCACGGATCTTTGCTGCTTGGTTCGGCTGTGGATATGCGTGAAACGCAATGCACTATGACGACTCAGTAACGAGTATGCGGTTGTGCCAGCTCTCCATTGCCTCACGCGCAGGATGAAATGCGTAGGCGATGGTGTGTCATCGGTCAGTGTGCGGGGAAACTGGTGGCGGCGGAATTCATGCAAGGCGGAACGGAAACCCTTTGCAGCGCTGCTGCCTCATTGGTCAAGCGGGTTTCCTGGTTGCGCGTCAATGGACAACGCGTTCCCCGCAAGTACCGCTTCCGCCCAGCTTATGGCTAGCTGAACCGCGTGAGGCTCTTCTGTCTTGCAGCCGCCGGACTGCACATAAATTCGATACAGTGCAGTACACGACCCGCAACAGATGCGTGCCAAGCAGTCCTGTTTGGCCCGGGAAAAGTTTCAGATAATAATGCGAAGTGTATTTATGCTTCTCAACGTTGTGTGGTGCAATACAAACTATTGTTGGTCCCTTCGAACCACACGAAGAACATCCCCCACAAGGTGCAGCGAACCTGTGACTAACACCTGCAAATCCACATTTGGATGCATCTTAGCCGTCCATCCCAGCAGATCGACGGCTGCTGGCAGTGATGGCAGCACAGCACTGCTAGGGCCCAGAGATGCCACGCCGGGTGAAATCAACGGCCAGGATAACTCCACCATGTCTCGCGATTCCGCTCCTCGTGCTGCAGGTTGTGCTAGTGATGCTAGACATTGAGTCAGACCGCGAGGCACAAGGAAAGAAGCAGGGATTGAATCAGCGGCATGAGCACCAGAACCAGCAGCACCAGAACCAGCAGCATCTGCAGCACCAGCAGCACACAGTGGCTGTTGCAGCTGTTCCCACGTCCGCTGCATGGATAGCTGCCAGTCCAAGCTGCTTCGGCCGAGGCTGCTGCTCTGGCTCGTCATGGCAACAGTGGCGCCCGCAGAATCAGATGAGGGAAGAGGAGAGGGAGAGGAGGAGGAGGGAGAGGGGAGGAGAGCAGTGTAGGAGGAGAGGGAAGGGACAAAGAGGGCTCGGTGGAGGGACAGGCCTGCAGAGGCAAGGGCATGGGAAATGCAGAGACAGAAGGATAAGAGCCCAGCCAGCAAGAACAGCAAGTGGGTGCGAGGGAGAAGGGCATGATGAGAGGGCATGCAATCAGGGTGACGGTTGTGCGCGTGGATCAAGTGATGCACGACCTCCGAAACCGGCAGACTGCTTTCAGGCGTACCTCTGCGCTCGAGCGTCTTGAGCAGCTGGGCCATGAGAGTGTGCGGGTCCCTTTCAGGCATGCAGTTGAACAGCAGCACCTGCGACAGCAGTGCAATTCCACAGGGTCAGTCCATGCTATGCAAACCACAGGCAACTGGCAACTGGCCAGTGCCAAGTGCCAAGTGGCAAGTCCCAGGGGCCAAGTGGCAAGTGCCAATTGGCAAGTGGCAAGTGGCAAGTGCCAAGTGCCAAGTGGCAAGTGCCAACTGGCAAGTGGCAAGTGCCAAGTTGCAAGGCAGCGTTAGCCATCATTCACAAGTCCTCCTTACCCGCACAGGCTTCTTGGCCTCCACTTGGTTTAACCCTTCCACCCCTGCTGATGCTGCTGTTGCCTGTGCCGCTGTTTCTGCAGCTAACTCCACCTTTTCTCCTCTTTCTCCTCCGTCTCCTCTTTGTCCTCTTTCTCCCCCTGCACCCCTCGAAGCATCACAGAACCACTCCCCGCACACCTCCATACTCTCTACAGTATGGGCACCATCCAAAAAGAAAGTCAGCTGCCCGCCTGCAGTTCCAGCCTGCCCAGGCTCGGCTGGGCAATCCTGCAGAATTTCGCACCTGCCCGGCCATGAGGCACTCCCCAAGCCTGCTATGTAGGCAGGTGGCAGCGTTTTATTGGCCAGCGCCTGATCCAGGTGAATGGGGGAAAGGAAGTGACCAGGTCGAGGGAGAAAGGATGGATACTTGAAACTGTGTGACTTTTGAGTCGACTCAAAAGTCACCTCGAAAGGATGGATAATTGAAACTGTGAAATGATGGGTGTTACAGGTGCGTATTGTAGGAAGGAACTGTGGAATCTAGCCCTGTGATACTGGAAGGACGGCAGTCGCTACACTACAACACGCCTTAACACAGCAACAAGCGACCCTCTCTCCCTCTCCTCCAACTCATGCACCCAGCGCGCTAGCCTCATTGAGTCAGCTGCACCTCCTCTTTCCCCGCGCTGCACAGGGACACGACTCACCTCCAAGAGTGCCTGTAGATCTGTTGAAAACTGCTGCATGAGGAGGCTGACATGTACCTGAATGGCTGGCACACAGCAGCTCACCTCACAACAACTTGCTCTTGCCAGCCATGCAGGAACAACTCATCTGATCGAGTGCCTTTTGAGTCGACTCAAAAGTCACCTTGGTCGTGCCAGCCATGCAGGGACAACTCACCTGATCGATTGCCTTTTGAGTCGACTCAAAAGTCACCTTGGTCGTGTCGTGCCAGCCATGCAGGGACAACTCACCTGATCGATTGCCTTTTGAGTCGACTCAAAAGTCACCTTGGTCGTGCCAGCCATGCAGGAACAACTCACCTCATCGAGTGCCCGTGCTTCCTCCATTCTCCCACTTCGGATGGCCCACTGGCGGCACAGAGCCACCGCCAGGGAGGCGTTGATCTGCTGGTGCTTGCCGGCCAGTCCCACGTGCACACCTGGAGCAATCTCGTGCAACGGTTTCGCCACCTCAAGAGGAATCTATGGGATGAAGAGGGGGGGGAGATAAAGCGGGGATTTGGAAGTGAAGGGGGTGACAGAGATGAGAAGAAAGGAAGAGAGACAGTTCCTCTGACTCTGAAGGACGAAGGTTGACAGATGGGGGATGAGGATGCACAGATGGGCGGCTGAGGATGCACAGATGGGCGGCTGAGGATGCACAGATGGGCGGCTGAGGATGCACAGATGGGCGGCTGAGGATGCACAGATGGGCGGCTGAGGATGCACAGATGGGCGGCTGAGGATGCACAGATGGGCGGCTGAGGATGCACAGATGGGCGGCTGAGGATGCACAGATGGGCGGCTGAGGATGCACAGATGGGCGGCTGAGGATGCACAGATGGGCGGCTGAGGATGCACAGATGGGCGGCTGAGGATGCACAGATGGGCGGCTGAGGATGCACAGATGGGCGGCTGAGGATGCACAGATGGGCGGCTGAGGATGCAGGGTCAGGGACGCTGAAGTAGTCACCTGCTTGTGAGATTTCTCAAGGCTCAAAACCAGTGTCAAGGCTCAAGGACCTTGAGACAGTTTAAAAGTGAGGATGCAGGGTCAATGAGACTGGATGGTAGCGTTGCTGTGTCGACAATCGACTTGACATTGTTGGCTCACGAATCTTGAGACGTCTCAATAACTGGGCCTGAGGCGCTGGTACTGCTGTGCTCCCTCACACCAACGTTCCATCACATTCACACACCCTCGCTCCCACACAGCCACACAGCCACACGCCTACACGCCTACACACCAGCCACACACCTGGAGCTCCTCTGCCCGCTGCCTGAGCACCTCCATTGCCTCCTGGCCCTGTGGCGCTGCCACTACTGCTACCCCTCGCACCACTGTACTCACACTCCCACACACCCTCACTCCCTCACACCCTCTCATCTCACTCACACACCTGGGGCTCCTCTGCTCGCTGCCTGAGCACCTCCATTGCCCCCTGCTCCTGTGGCGCTGCCACGGCCGCTGTCCCTCACACCAACATACCATCACATCCACACCTCGTCGCACCCTCACACACCCATTCACACACCCATTCACACACCCATTCACACACCCATTCACACACCCATTCACACACCCATTCACACACCTGGAGCTCCTCTGCCCGCTGCCTGAGCACCTCCATTGCCTCCTGCTCCTGCGGCGCTGCCACTGCTGGCACTCCTGGCTGTGGGGCGGGGGGGGAGAGGGGGAGGAGACAAGAAGAATGGGGAAGGAGAGGGGCGGAAGAGAATAGTCCCACTCCTGCCCTTTCATCCCTCCACAACCCCTCACAACCCCTCCACAACCTCCCAGCACTCTACACTACTCCCCCCCACTTCTCCACTTTCTCCCACCCAATACTCTCCCCCTCCCCCCCCCTCTCCTCCCTCCTGCCCCAACCCCCCCCCCTCTCACCTTAAATATCCCGGCCTTCTCGCCAGCTATGAGAGCCAGGGTGTTTCCTGGAATTTTTGCAACAGCCACAGAGGAGGTAGCGTTGGAAGTGACACATAGGGGGAAGAAGCGAGACAGAGCCAAATGAGTGGACAAGGGTGGAAGGAGGGTGAAAATAGGTGGTAAGGGGTGGAAAGGGGTGGAAGGGATGGGGGAACGGGTGGAAGGGGATGTTTGAAGGCAGGGAAGAAGGGGAGGGAGCGGAGAACAGGAGACAGCGAACGGCCAATAGCAAAAGAGTTAGAGAACTGCAGCGAAGTGGGGATGGCGAAGGGGAGCTGGCGAAGAGAAAACCCATGCCCACAGATCCCCTGACCCACTGACCCCTGATTCACAGACCCCCTGATCCACTGACCCACAAACCCCCTGACACCTTGGCCACAGACCCCCTGACACCTTGGCCACAGACCCCCTGACACCTTGGCCACAGACCCCCTGACACCTTGGCCACAGACCCCCTGACTACCTGATCCCCTGGCCACAGTCTCACATAGCAGCTCCACGTGGTCGAAGCCCAGCGACGACACGCCACACACTGCTGGGTGGGGCTTCCGTTAATCACACAAGGCCTTCTAGCGCACGACATGTGTGCAAGCGCATAACCCACTGCCCCCCACTGCCCCCCACTGCCCCTCTGCCCCACTGTCCCCCTGCTCCCCTGCCCCCCTGCCCCACTGCCCCACTACCCCCCTGCCCCCCTGCCCCACTGCCCCACTGCCCCTCACACAGACTGACCCACCAGCTCCATGTGGTCGAAGCCCAGCGACGAAACGCCAGACAGTGGGGCTTCCCGTTAATCATAAAGGTCTACTAGTGCACGACATGTGTGCAAGCACATAACCCACTGATCCCCCCTGCCCCCCTGTCCCCCTGCCCCCCTGCCCCCCTGTCCCCCTGTCCCCCTGTCCCCCTGTCCCCCTGCCCCCCTGCCCCGCTGACCCCCTGCCCCACACACTGCTGGGTGGGGCTTCCCGTTAATCACACAGACTGACCCAGCAGCTCCATGTGGTCGAAGCCCAGCGACGAAACGCCACACACTGCTGGGCGCTTGACCTGGAGGGGGGTCGTGGAACGAGGAAGGGGGAATCAAAGGGGAAGACGGGGGGGGGAATGATGGGGGTAAGGGGAAGACGAGGGGGGGAATGATGGGGGTAAGGGGAAGACGAGGGGGGAATGATGGGGGTAAGGGGAAGAAGGACGAGGTGTGACACGCTGCAGTGTGGGTGTGCGCTTGACCCTCAAATGGTGCAGAAACAGGTGGGAATCAGGAAAATGGAGGGGAGAGGGACGGAGGAGAGGGGAGATGGCAGAGGGGGAGACCGAGGACAAGCAGATCGGGCCCTTACAATGTTCGTGGCGTCGAATCTTCCGCCAATGCCCACCTCCAGAATCGCCACGTCAACCTGCCACGTAGGACAAGGACCAGAAAGTATCTGAGCGAACCTGCCACGTAGACCAAGTATATGGCTGAGATTTCAAGGACGTAGGTACATCTCAAGCCTTTTGAGTCGACTCAAAAGTCAATGGGTACAGGAGCTTGCCTGGCTTTGGGTGAAGATGCGAAGGGCGAGCAGAGTGAGGAGGTGGCTTGTGAGGAAGCACAGTGAGGAGCAGAGTGATGTGGCTTAAAAGGCTTAAAACGTTTTAAGGGTGAGGAAGCAGTGAGTCTGGAGTTCAGAAGTCAGAAAGACAGAGAAGCTTGCCTGGCTTTGAGTGAATATGCGCAGGGCGAGCAGAGTGAGGAAGCGGAAATACGCCGGCATGGGAGTGGGGGACGAGGAGGAGGACGCTGCCGCCTGGAGGGGGTGGGGGAATGGAGAAGGGGGAGTGCAGTGCAGCAATGGAGACGGCGGAATAAAGGCGCAGGCAAAGGGCACATGCTGCACATGGCTTGGTTCATGCGGGCACGACATGACATGACATGACATGACATGACATGACATGGCAGGATCGAAGGAAGCAAGGGCGTTGGTAAGGGGGGATAAGCGCATTTGATGGCACCAAGAAGAAACCTACTAGCCTCCCAACTTGCAGCTGTCGTATTACGTACGTTCAAAGACACCCAGCAAGTAGCCTAGCAGCCACTCACCTTGCACCTGTCGTAGCACCACCAGAAGTGCTGCAGAAATGTATCGACTGGCACCATCTCCCTGCCGATGCAGGAAAGCAAGAGGTGGGGCAGGGGGGGAGGGGGGGAGGGGTGGAGGGGATGAGGACTTGAAGTGAAAACCTTGTTACACAAGCCTGAAGCATTCAATCGATCAGCCGAAACCACCCAAATAGCCTAAACTCTCTGACGTCTCACATCTTAAGTCCAAAGCTTGAACAAATTACAGAGATCGTAAAACCCTACCGTTCACCCGTTGAGGCGGAACCGCTCCCTGACGTCCACAAGGTGCGGCGAGGTGTGAAGCGACCCGTGGCGTGGCCACTGGCTCGATTCGTTCATCCAGTAAGCCCAAACCCCTCACTCGTAAACCCCTCCCCCCTCACCCGTTGAAGCACCCATTGAGCAGGGACCACTCACCCGTTGAGGCGGAACCTCTCCCTGACGTCCACCAGGTGCGGCGAGGTGAAGAGCCCCGTGGCGTGGCCACTGGCCCTCAGCATGCTCTCTGCCATGGCGCACGTGGAGCCCTGGGGGGGTGGGTTGGGGGGGGTAGAGAAGACAGAATGAGAGTGAGAGAGAGGGAGGAGCATAACTGGGGAGGCCTGTGGAGTGGCCACTGGCTGGCTGGCCCGTAGCATGCTCTCTACCATGGCGCATCTGGAGCGCTGTGAAACAAGTGGGAGAAGGAGCATCAGTAGAGGCATTATACTGCAAAAACGAAGCAGTTGAATCTAAACTCGGGTGGTTGCGGGGAGACAGCCGCACTCCAACCCAATAAGGAATCTTTCTCAAGCCACACATTCCATTTCGTGCCATGCCATGGCAGATGCCAATGGTGGCATGCCATGCATGCCATTTCATGGCGTTGGTTCCTTGCCTTGCCTTTGGTTCCTGCCACGTGGATGATGCTGAGCTGGTCGAGCGGTCCCTCCAGATCAAGCACCTGACAACAAGAATACCAGTCGTTACAGTCACAGACGACAGGAGAGGGAATTTGTGAGAACTTATACCACCTGCGCTGATATTTCGGCTCAGAGAGCAAGGATTGCAACTAATGGAAGGATTCTTTACAACGTGCGATAACAGCAAATACGCGGAATTGTGATGAAGGGAAGCGGACGGGGATCGTCGCGGAATCGCCTCGCGAATTACCAGAGACCTTAGAGCACTCGAAAGTATCCATGTGCTGTGTTTGATTCGGCCTCAGATAGCCAGTAGACGAACCTTGACGTAGGAGCGCATGAGAGCGAAGGCATCCCCCCAGTTTGAGCCATCGGCGCGCTTCCGCTGATTAATTAAACCTGACAGCGCCGCTAGTGCTGCCTCATAGCCACGCGGATCAACCTCATTGGCTCGCGACTCGACCTCCATTCGCCTGTCAGTTGATTGAATTTCAGGCACCATTGAGTGGACAGCTTCTCCAAATGGTGGATTAAGAGACACTAGTGACCTGGTGACCCTCGTGAATGATTTTAGGTGATCTAGTGTCCCTTGGCGGGGAATAGCGCAAAATGTGGTCGTTTGTGTTATTCGCGGTACGGGCGATGCTGGTGCGACGGATAGACGGCGATCGCGAGCGTTAGCGGTAGAAATTAGCGATAAATCGGCGAGGGGAGACGAGGAGGCGATTCTGCAGATCGAAAGGTGTGACTGAAAGAGGAGGAATGGGAGGGAACGCCCCGAAGGGCGAAGCCTGATCATTGGCAGCAGCGCTGGAAGGAAGGCTATGCCATGATAGCTCCCATTGTTCTTGCTGCGACGCTTCAGCGGAGCTGACGACGCACTCGGCGCGTTTGGCGCAAGGTTGTGTGTCAGTCAGTCAGGCATCAGGACGTAATCAGTCTGGAAACTGGCCTCGAGATTGCTGAAAGATGTTTTGACATAACAGGCTTCCTGTTATTGGCGATAAGTTTGACAGGCTTCGTGTTACAGATTCCTAGTCCTAAGTGGTATCTATCGAGGCCACCGATATCGAGAATTGCATTGCTGACCAGATGAATATAAACTGTTGACGTGGGATGCCACAGCAGCAGAATGGGTATCCACGTCAATCACCTGCCACGAAAGCTAGAAATCGGGGTGAAGTGGCCCCAGCCCAGTCCACCAGCCCAATCCAATGTGACGAAATCTGGCATCCATCTCTAGACACGTGCACTGGGCCATCTGGCCAAATTTTCGCGCCAAGGGGCATGTCAGAAAGAGCGACAGCAGATTGATCGGACGGTCAGCATTGCATTGACCTTCAAGAACCACTGGCGTTGGGGATCCATCGTCGGATTTCACGCAACGTCCACAGCGCCACCAGACAATTCCAAGGAACCCGTTCTGCCAGAATCTTCAGGTGTGCTGGCTGGGTGCCGCTGCAACTCAGAACAGCTCATCCGCAAGACTTCAGGCAGCTTGTCAGGAAGAGAGACAGCATGCTTATCAAGGTGGAAGTACATCAGATTCCTATCACTCCAGATTGCATTGCCAGTAAAATCCGGAAACAGCCTTCTGCAAGCAGCTCTCGTCTTATTCAATTCCTCGGCTTATCTCTTGAAAATCTGTCTCTATTTGCGGTTCATTGGCGAAAGCGGGACACAGGAATCAGTATCAATGGCTACCATTGCACCTCCTCGACCACAGGAATCAGTATCGACGGCTACCATTGCAACTGCTCGCAAGCTGCAAGTGAAGGACCCTGTGCCGGCCGATATTGTCATCGCACAGTCCGTAGAGCCGACGCCGATATCTGAGATTGCCAAGGCTGTTGGTCTGCAGCCGTCCGAGTACGAGCTCTACGGGAATCTCAAGGCTAAGGTAAGAGAATTCCTCTCCCTTTAGAGAGCTACTTTCCGTGAATCTCTCAGAGCTAAGCCATTTACGTCGCGTCCTCAGCTTAGTCCACTGAAGAGCCATTCTTTCTTGCACCCTTATTTCGACGCATTTCAGGTTTGCTTGTCCGTGAAGGACCGGCTGAAGGACGCAAAGGAGGGATATTATGTGCTGGTTGCGGGAATCTCACCAACGCCGCTAGGAGAGGGCAAATCCACCACCACCATCGGGCTCGCACAGGCCCTTGGAGCCCACCTCGACAAGGCGGTGAGTCTAGACATAGCTCGTTTGGAGGGGAAGTGCAGCGTATGTTAAGTTACGTTCATTTAACTGTACCTTGACGCGCTGATGTCTTTCTTGTACAAGAACAATCACCAGGATAAAAATGGAAACATATTACCATGAACTTGTTCTGCCCTTTCCGTCTGGCCTGATTTCCTTCGTGTGAGCAGTGCATTGCGTGCATCCGTCAGCCGAGCATGGGACCCACCTTTGGCATCAAGGGAGGAGCAGCCGGAGGAGGCTACAGCCAGGTACGATTAACTAATTGGTTCGCAATGCGTTGGCCCTTGCTGCCGCTTTTATCTCAGAGAGGCTAATGAACCACGACACTAAAGTCAGGCTAAGCATGAACCATAGTTACCCGTGAACCATCGACGTTCGACAGGCTAGACGCCTGCGTTGAGCTGGTTTGTCTCTGTCTCCACGAATCCTCTCCATCCCATCCCAGATGATCCCGATGGAGGACTTCAACCTCTATCCCGCTTTCAATAGGCTGTCATTCTTTCTACCCCCTAAACTTTCTACTTCCTATCCCAGGTGATCCCGATGGAAGACTTCAACCTGCACCTCACCGGCGACATCCACGCCATCACCGCGGCCAACAACCTCCTCGCCGCCGCCATCGACACTCGAATCTTCCACGAAGCCGCTCAGTCTGACATGGCGCTCCTGCGCCGCCTGTGCCCGGCGGACAAGGAGGGCAAGCGGCGGTTCTCTCCGGTCATGCTCCGGCGGCTGAAGAAGCTGGGGATCGAGAAGAGTGACCCTGACGCGCTGAGCGAGGACGAGGTGCGGCGGTTCGCGCGGCTGGATATCGACCCGGAGAAGATCACGTGGCGCCGGGTGATGGACATCAATGATAGGTGCGTGATCGTGTCTGTCTGTGCGTGATGAGAATGCGTGAGCTGCTAGCTGTCTGTGCGTGACGATAATGAGTTAGCGGTTAGTTGCCTGTGCGTGACGAGAACGCGTTAGCTGTTAGTTGTCTGTGCGTGACGAATACTGAACCCTTTTGCGGCATCAAACCCACCTCCACCATCTTCGCTTTCCCCCCCCTGCTCGCTGCAGGTTTCTGCGCGGTATCACCATAGGGCAGGGTCCGGAGGAGCGGGGGCTGACTCGTCAGACGGGGTTTGACATCAGCGTGGCGAGTGAGATCATGGCCGTGCTCGCCCTCACCACGTCGCTGGACGACCTGCGGGAGAGGCTGGGCCGCATGGTCATTGGCAGCAGCAGAGCGGGCGACGCCATCACTGCTGACGACCTCGGGATTGGTGGCGCGCTGACGGTCATCATGAAGGTGAGCAGCGCTTGCTGGACGACCTCCGCTTTGAGTCGACTGAAATGCATCATTGCTGATGACCTCGGGGTCGGTGGGGCGCTGACGGTCATCATGAAGGTGAGCAGCGCTTGCTGAAGAGGCTGGGCCGCATGGGTATCGGCACGAGTAGGGAAAGCGACGCGATTATAGCGGTTGGCCTGGGGATTGGTGGGGCGCTGACGGTCATCATGAAGGTGAGCAGCGCTTGCTGGACGACTAACGGGAGAGGCTGGGCCGCATGGTTACTGGCACGACTGGGCCGCATGGTTATCGGTACGAGTAGGGCGGGCGACGCGATTACAGCGGATGACCTCGGGATTGGTGGGGCGCTGACGGTCATTATGAAGGTGAGCAAGCAAGCAGGTGCTGGGTTGCCGAGCTCTCTTGCTAAGATGGAATGAGACTCGACTGCAGCAAGCCAATCAGACGTCACGTGTGGTGAGCACGCAGGTGCTGGGGTTGCGAGGTCTCGGTTTCCCTGTTGCCTACACTCAATATTCCCAGGCTGTGAAGCTGTTGCTTCTCCCAGGTGTTGTTGCCCTTTCATTTCTCGTTCTCCTCTTCCCGTCCCTCCCCCCCTCTCCTTGCATCCCTTCCCTTTTCCCTCCAGGACGCCATCCGCCCCACGCTGATGCAGACCCTCGAGGGCACGCCCGTGCTGGTACACGCGGGCCCCTTCGCCAACATCGCGCACGGCAACTCGTCCATCATCGCGGACCAGATCGCGCTCAAGCTCGTAGGGGAGGGCGGCGTCGTGTGCACTGAGGCGGGGTTCGGCGCTGACATTGGCGCAGAGAAGTTCTTCAACATCAAGTGCAGGTGGGCTGATAGGGGGTCGAGGTATTGAAAGGAGGGACACGTGGTCAGGTTAGCAGAGGGACAGGGTTTGGATCGCTTTCGTATCGCACGGCAACTGATAGTACCAGCAACTGATGATGCCGCCAACATCGCGCACGGCAACTCGTCCATCACTGCTGACCAGATCGTGCTCAAGCTCGTGGGGAAGGGCGGCGTTGTGTGCACGGATGCAGGGTTCGGGGCTGACTCGGTGCAGAGAATTTCTTCAACATCAAATGCAGGTGGGCTGATGGGTGCCTCAATACAAGTATCAACTGAGCAAGCAGGACAGGCGGGGTCTGGGGCGGACAATGGGCCGGAGAAGCTCTTCAACGTCAAGTGCAGTGCAGGAAAGAGGAGGGGCAGGTAACAGGTGAGGGACAGGCATTTAGAGAGCTTAGAGACAGGTGCCAGGCAAGCAGCAGGTTTAGAGGCGGCCCAAAGCCAAGGATTATGCAATGATAGTGGCACACAACATGCACCCTCGCTCCCTTTCCACGATTCACCCTTTTCCCCCGAGCAGGTACAGTGGTCTGCGCCCGCACTGTGCAGTGATTGTGGCAACGGTGCGCGCGCTCAAGATGCACGGAGGCGGCCCAGCAGTGGCGGCAGGGAAGCCCCTTGACCACGCATACACCTCAGAGAACGTGGACTTAGTCGCCAAGGGGTGTGCCAACCTCGTCAGGCACATAGAGAACACGAGGCGGTACGGCGTCGCAGTGGTGGTGGCGGTGAACCGGTTTGCTGCGGATACCGAGGCTGAGCTGGAGGAGGTTCGGAAGGCAGCTTTGGCGGCAGGCGCGGTGGATGCCGTTGTGTGCTCGAACTTCGCTCATGGAGGGGCGGGCGCGGTAAGAGTTTCCTTCTATCGCTTTGTCAACTCTTCCTTTTATGTGGAAAATGACTTCACCTGCCACCACCTCCCAAACCCTTCTTCCTCCCACCTGCTTCCATTCTCCCTTTCCTTTTATCTTTAGATTCCTGGCGCATGCCATCCCCACCGCCTGCTGCCATTCTCAGACCCATTTTCTCCTTGTCTCTTTCTCTGTGCCATCCTCATCTCCTGTTGCCGTCCGCAGGCAGCACTGGGAGCAGCAGTGGTGAAGGCATGCAGTGATGTGGCGGCCAGGGGGGCGAGTGGGGAGAGTGGGTTCAAGTTCCTCTATGACCTGGACCGCAGCATCAAGGAGAAGATCGAGACCATTGCCACCGTCACCTACGGTGCTGCTGGAGTGGAGTACTCGCCTGAGGTATGCATTTGTTGCAGAGTAGCGTGCACATGTGTGTGCGTGCGCGCCTTCACGTCTGTGTGTATGTGCACGCGTGTGCGTGCATGTGTATGCTAAAATGCTTCTTTCATGCCTGACAACGGTATGCCTGAAAGTGTGTGCAGTGACATACCACAGTGTTCTATAGGCGATGCTGGCAACCCATGCGAGTGCGCGCGCTTGAACGATGTGGAGGGATAAGCTAAAACAAGGAACAAATAATTCTCCCCATTCACCCCTCCACCTCCTTGTCCCAGGCTGAGGCCAAGATTGAGCAGTACACAAAGCAAGGATTCGCCAATCTGCCCATATGCATGGCGAAGACACAGTACTCCTTCTCCCATGATGCGGCTCTCAAGGGCGCTCCTTCCGGTTTCACCCTTCCCATCCGGGACGTGAGGGCGAGTGTTGGTGCGGGGTTCATCTTCCCGCTCGTGGGTACCATGAGCACCATGCCTGGATTGCCCACTAGGCCATGCTACTTTGACATAGATCTCGACACAACGACCGGCGACATTATTGGTTTGTCATGATACATTTGAAGGGTGTACCAGCCCGGCTTGCAAGTTAGCCAAGCATCGCGTGTTTTGGTGGTCTTCTAGGTTTTCTTTAGGCTTTGACATTTCATATACGTGGCTATAAGGAGGTGGTGCCTTGTCCTAGTTCCATGTAAGTTGCAATTCTCAGGGAAGGCAGTGGATTCTCGATCGGGGGGATTGGGTTTTGGGTAAGAAAATTTGTCCTTAGTCTCATCTGCTCAGCAGCTGGGATCTTGCTGTCGCCCTGCTTCGCGAAAGCTCGTCGACCTAAAGCCCCGGGAAGAACCAGCACGACATTGACGAAAGACTCGAAACAAAACGCCAGCGAGAACAGCGATGGCGTGTTGGAAAGTGTTACGCCATCCCACGAGGAACGCACCTCGATGACGCGACTCGACATTCCCCCAGTCAGACCGTTGAGGTCAACGCAGTCTCACATAAAATAGGGAAATTTGCGCTAATCGATGCGAAATCGCGAAATCCAGCCCAGCACGCAATCCGCATTTCGTACAGCCCACCTATGTTCGGGCGAGTCACGACTCACTGTTCCCACTTCTTCAGTTGTTGGGAGGACCCCTCCTGGAAACTCTACCCAGCAGCAGCACTGTCTGTACTACAAACCCGCTTTCTCACAGTGAAGGCTCAGATCAGCCTGAGCTTCAATCTTCTCATAGTGACAATCTGCTCCAGTTTATTGCCTTCTATAATAGCAGTAGAAAAGAATCATGGGGGGACTAAATCGCGGGCGCGTTTTGGATGAAGAGGATGACGGTTTCACCTCCTCTCACTGGGTTCCTGTCTCTCAAAGAAAAGCCAGCAGCGGCGAGACGTCCAAGCCGAACGCTGTGAGGCGAGCCTCGAGAACAGAACTATTCCGGAGAGATCCCGAACGCGCAGGAGGAGCAGGTCACCGGAACGGTCAGATTGAATTTGGTAAATATGGCGAGAATGCAATCAGAGGTGATTCGAAAATGGAGTCCATTCAAGACCTGGAAGCGGAGGCTTTGGAGAAAAGCCACGTGCTGACGTCAGCGACTGAAGGACTGCTGCGTATAACGGAGACGACCAAAAGCGTGGCTGGAAAGACCCTGGAGGTCTTGAAGGATCAGGGCGAGCAGATTCAAGGAATCCACGAGAAGGCCCTTGTGGTCGACCAGGAAATGGAAAAGGTAAGCATTTTCTTCCTGAATTTCTACGATGCGGCTACAGATGCATTCAAGAGCTCAATGAGGTTCCATTAAAAAGGAAGACGCCAGTTTCAGAAAGGGTGGCTTCCCCTCCCATACACCCCCCCCCCCCCCCCCCCCCCCCCCCCCCCCCCCCCCTTTTTTTTGGCACAGTCGGAAACGCTCATTGCCAAGCTTGGTGGGATCAAGAAGCTCGGTTGGAGGTTCACGCATGGGCGACGGATCCAGGGGCCCAGCTCCTCCGGAGAGAGCCATCGTGGTACCACTGCTCGCTCTGACCACGTTGACCGCGTTGGCCACGATGACCTGAGAGCAGGTGTATCTGAAACAGTCAACCGCTCTGCTCTCGGGCTAAGCAGGAGGCCGGGTCAGGGGCAAACTCTAACCAAACCCTTCACTGGACCTGGGATGCAAGGCTCCACTGCTGGGAGCAATGCCAATGTGTTAGGATCAAGACCCAAGAGGGAAGGACTCTCCGCACTTGATGTCGTCAAGGTTAGTACGGCATGCATGCTTTTGCGCAGCGTTGTTGCACTTATTTACGCTTGGGTCTATTGCGGGTGATCTTACTGCTGCATGCATGATAGACGTATTCCAAGCCTGTGTGTTCTCGCATGTAAAATGCAGGAAGAGCAACGTTATCAAGATGGCATTCTTGACCAAGTTAGTGAATCTCTCGTGACACTGAGGTCAATGGCTGAACGCATGGGAACTGAGATGGACAGGTGTGTGCCACCCCACATTGCTTTGCGCATGGTTGTACATGACGTTGGCCATCAAGTGGTTTCTCTTTGCGAGAAACTCCGCCGTTTCCCCGTGCCCCGCTTGTTAATCTACCACCATGCCAACGAAATTGCATCTTTCTTACTGCATTGCTCACGTTGATTGCATCATGTACCTCCCCTCGTCCATCAGTCATGTGGAGGCGCTAGCGAAATCCAACACGGATGTCGACAAGGTGGTAGCTTCTACAAAGGAGGCAAATCGCCGGCTGGGCATCCTCAATAGGAGGGTCTAGTAGTGGATTTCTGTAAAAATGAAGTTTAGCCATGTAGGACGAATGTATTTTTGTTGATGTGAGTTGGTTATGACATTTTTTTTCTGTACACCTTATAGCGTCATACAGATTACATACACCAACTAACCTCTACCCAATCTCAGGCGTTTTTCCAAGTGGTTATTCGTGTCTCTCTGACACCACCACCATTATCCATGCCTGCTTCTTTCTCCTCCCCAGTTTCCCTAGTCACCAAATTGTTAGCCATTGCCGCACCACGGCTGTCGCTCTGCGATTCGTTCGATTCCGCCTCTCTCGCCGTGTATTGCGACAGACAATGCCCTATAGCGAATCCGAGGGCAAACCCTAGCTCTTGTAGAAATGAGGCCCCACGTTGCGCCGTTTGAACCCTAATGGCCGATATGGGTAATACCGAGTTCGTTACTAACGTGTACGTAGTTGACCGTGCGCGGTTCTCAGTCCGTTCGTGGTTGCCGCCCCTTTCGCTCGTCGCAGCTCTCCTCGTCCTGGTCTCCGTTTTAGGGTTACCTGACCGACTTACGGTCTTACGGACGAATTTTATTGCTAATGAAGACGTCAATAACGAGGACCGACCTCGAGTGCCCTCACCTTTACCCCGCCGCCCGTCTAGCAAGTTGCTGAAGATAGGCGATGCGCCGTCCCTAACCGTTACCGCGCCGTATTCGGAGCTCGTTGCTTCTGCGAACGCGAACGATTTCCGTAACGATTTCCTTGGAGGGTTACCCGAGGATGGTTACCGCCGTCTCGGCGGCACGGCCGCTGCCACGAATACAAACGCGGACAGACCGCCGCGTATTGGTGGGACGGCTGGGGGTGCGGGCGCGGGTGCGGGTGTGGGTGCGTCTCAGGCATTGGAGACACGACGGTGGTTGCGAGGAGAGCGAGCTACAGCCGCAGGTGAAGTCACCGATGCTGCTACAACCGAAGCTGCTACAATCGGGAGAAGTCTGGAAGAATCCGAGAGCGAGGCAGATACGGATGGTGATGATGATGATGACGGGGTGGATGATAACGAGAAAGCACGCGACGCTTATAAGGAGGAAGCTGATAGGGAGGATGAGAAGGGGGATGGGAAGGAGGAGGAGGAGACGGGGGATGAGGAGGATGACAGCAAAGGGGATGGTGATAATGGAGTAAGCGAGGATGACAATATCGGGGATAATGATGGGGAGAATAATGATGGGGAGGACAGTGAGGGGGAGGATGGGGACAGCCACGGGGATGAGAAAGATATGTTAGGCGATGAAGAGGATGCTTATAAGGGGGACATTGAGCAGGATGATGGAGAGGATAACAGCGGGGAAAGCCACAGGGAGGTGTTCGGTGATAAGGAGGATAGCTATAAGGGGGACAACAAGGACAATGGGGACAATGAGGAGGACGATGGTGAGGATAATAAAGGGGAAGACAATACAGGGGATAATGGAGAGGATAGTGATGGAGAGGAGACCGAGGAGGAGAGGAGAGACAAGGAGAAGAAAGGGGCGGAAGGGCAATTGAGGACGAAGGCGAGTAAGGACGAACGGAAAGCAAGGAGTAGGGAGGAGAAGGCAAGGAGGGCAGAAGAGAAGGCGAAGAGGAGGGAGGAGAAGAAGAGGAGGGCAGAAGAGAAGGCAAGGAGGAAGGAGGAAAGAAAGAGAAGGAAAGCTGAGAGGGAGGCAAAGAAGCAGGGAGGAGAAAGGACAGATGAGGAGCAGAGGGAGGAGGAAAGGGAGCACGAGGGCAAGCAGAAACTGGCAACGGAGAAGAGTGAAGTTGATGACGTGGAGAAGCAAGAGGAGACACAGGAAGGGGCACACGATGAGACACACGATGAGACACACGATGAGACACACGATGAGACACACGATGAGACATACGATGAGACACACGATGAGACACACGATGAGACACACGATGAGACACACGAGAAGCAAGAGGAGGTGAAAGGGGTGACAGAAGAGGAGGTGAAAGGGGTGACAGAAGAGCAGGTGAAAGGGGTGGCAGAAGAGGAGGACCACACGGAGGTAGAGGGGGAGGTAAGGGGGGAGGTAGATGGGGAGGCAAAAGAGAGGGTAGGAGAGGAGAAAGGGGAGGTGCAAGAGGAGGACGAGGAGGGAGAGCAGGGAGAGCAGGGTGAGGGTTTGAGTAACAAGGGACCTGAGGTTGGTACTGCAAGTGGTGATGTGGGCCCTGCAGAGAGAGCGAATAATGACGGAGATGAGGGTAGTACGGCTGATAGTAGGGGAGATGAGGTTAATAACAGTGAGTGTGACAATAGTGAAGGGGAGGGCGGAGGAGAAGAGCATGATGACAAGTCTGCTACAGTTGCTGCAGGCAGTGAGAGCAGTTATGGCGGAGGAGGTGTGGGGGGGGATTCGAGACCTGGTGGGGCTGATGTCGGCAGTGACAGCAAAACAAATAGTGGAAGAGGTGTTGAGGGGGAGTTGAGGGCTGATGGCGCTGATGTCGGCAGTGAGAGCAGTGGGTCTCCCTCTCAAGAGGGTGGTGGGAGTGAGGATGATGAGGAGACGGGGGATGACGAGGGAGGGGCAGGAAATGAGAGAGGGAGTGGGGGTGATAAGAGTAGGAGCAATATGCAAAACGCGGAGGATGGTGAAGGAGAAGGGGAAGACGGAGAGAAGAGCGAGGGGGGTCAAGGAAAAGGGAATGCGGAGGGAGGTGAAGGGGAGGACAGCTGGCTGGCGGGATGGGGAGCCAATCAGGATGAAGGTTGGTTGGAGGAGTCTGGAGAGACAGATGTGACGGATATCCGTGTCGCCCCTAAAATCGGAAGCAGTCTCAAATTAACTGATGCTAACCCACTGACAGATGGCCTGCGGCTGGTAAAGGATATGAAGCAAGCACCATAAGTTAGTTGCGTTATTGTGGCCCATAAAAGCACGCGCTAAAGTTTAGAGTTATCTGTTGTTCTGTACTACAGATTTGGAAGCTTGTATCCGTACCGATTTCAGAACAGCGCATATTTCTGGTTCGACCCGAGCTGACATTCCACGCTACAGCCAATCATACGCGAGCATCTGTGAGTCCCCCGTGCCTCGCTGGGCAAACCTTCCTGAACCGCGACACGGAAAATTGGAGCAAGAATGCGTCGAATTCCACTGGGCGCGCAATTATTGGAATGGGACATGGGAAATGGGAAATGGAATGGGATGGGATGGGATGGGCAATGGGAAATGGGATGGAGTGTGCCGCAGCGCCAAATGCCCGACGACGTTCAGCCATGATTGGGTGGAACGTTTCTGGAGCCGCAATTGTTTTAACTTGTAATTATAGGAAGTGTGCACAATGCCGAATGCCCGACGATGGTGGCTACAACCTGCTCACTGAGCGACTCCCGTAGGCATTCCTTCCGAGAGAATCCCGCTCTCGGTACTGGGGGTATTTAGGAGCACGTCCTTCTCAGTTCCTGCACTATCTCCTCTACGGAGCAGCGTACTACTAGATCCTCAACCGTACCCATACGATATACTACATACTTCATACCCATACTTCGGTACCTTCTCAGTTCCAGCACATCTCCTCTACTGAACGTACTAGATCCTACCCCTACTACATACTCTCATCAGAGTTCGGTAATCTTCATCAGATCTGATCCCCGCGCGCAGCTGCTACGCTCCTAAACGGGTCTTTCGCAAGCCTGCTTCGAATTCCCGCACGTCAGCTTTACGCTTACTAGCTTCGCGAGCGTCGCTTAGCTTCGCGAGCTTCGTCAGCTGCACCCCCAGGTGTTCTTCGAGTAAGAAACCCGAACTCGGCGCGCAATCGTCGTGGCTGGAAAGTTTCCGTCCATGGCGCCGGCTTTCGCGGCGGTGCTGTTCGCCGTGGCCTTCTACGGCGCGCTCTTCGCGTCGGGTGCGGCGGCGCAGAGTAACTGCGTTGTATCGACTCTCCATGGATACGACGTGGAGGTGCAGCTCACTGACAGGTGCGCTCTCCCTGAATTGCTCTTTTGGTTGGTGCCGCATTCCGTCGATTCTCTTTCAATTCCGACCGAGAGTGGCGGCGCCGCTCACTGAAAGCTGCGCTCAGCTGCTGACGTCAACTACTCCCTAGAAAAACTTTGCAGAAATCGCATCGAGCGACCTCAAATGCGTGGATCGCCCACGCGCCCTACTAGGCAGAAATGCACCTTTGTCGGCTGGACGCCACTCGACCTACCTCGCATTTGTGAACGTTCGACTGAAATTGCATGCTCTTCTGTTTTCTCCCCTTGCCCCCTCGAAAATACGCCCGCCCCCAGTCTCTTTCTCCACTGGAAGACGCCCAACTCGACGGAGCTCCACCTCGCCCTCGAGACGTACACCTCTGGCTGGGCGGCAGTGGGGTGGTCGCCGGACGGCAACATGGCCGGCAGCGACGCGGTGGTTGGCAATCTCGAGGAACGGGCGGCGGACGGCACAGAGGTCAACGGGTCGGGCCTGCCGGCGGCTTATAAGCTCGTGTCGACCTCCGCCGGCGGCCAGGAGCGCGTTGGGGAAATGAGCTCTTTCCTCGGGGGGGCAAAGGGCCGTGCGGTGACAGGCGCCGCGACTATCCTCGAGTGAGTGGCGATTGTAACAAGAGTGTTGACTGTAACGAGAGCAGCGATCAAGCGAGCTGAAACATCACGATTATATCCTCGAGTGAGTGCGCTGCAGACGTGCCCCGTGCCCTTCTTAAACCTTTCATTCTGGTCCTAGACTGAACTTATAGCCACCTATCGATCTCCCATGGTAATATTTCTGTTTGGCTGCAGATTCACTCGCACGGAGGGATCTGGAAACGTGCCAGTGAAGCTGGCGGGCCCGTCCAACATCATCTTTGCGTACTCCGGGGACAGCTCGAGAACTTTTGGTTATCACGGCCTAACAAGGTACCCAATTCCAACCCCGAATTCTGTGTGCATCTAGCTTCACCTGTTGCGCCACCGTCACTCGCAACCCTCACTCGCCACCCTCACTGGCCACCCCCACTTCCCACCCTCACCCTGCTGTGCCATAGGCATAAGAGTGTTGCAGAGCCTCTAAGGCATATATGAGTTGTGCAACGCGTTGGTTTTCTGTGGTTTCAGGGGATCCACGGTACTTGATTTCTCCTGCACCGTGGGAGGGGCACCGATAGAAGCACCCGGGAGCGAGCCAGCACCGATCGAAGCACCCGGGAGCGAGCCAGCACCGATCGAAGCACCCGGGAGCGAGCCAGCACCCATCGGAGCACCCGGGAGCGAGCCAGCACCCATCGGAGCACCCGGGAGCGAGCCAGCACCCATCGGAGCACCCGGGAGCGAGCCAGCACCCATCGGAGCACCCGGGAGCGAGCCAGCACCCATCGGAGCACCCGGGAGCGAGCCAGCACCCATCGGAGCACCCGGGAGCGAGCCAGCACCCATCGGAGCACCCGGGAGCGAGCCAGCACCCATCGGAGCACCCGGGAGCGAGCCAGCACCCATCGGAGCACCCGGGAGCGAGCCAGCACCCATCGGAGCACCGGGGAGCGAGCCAGCACCCATCGGAGCACCCGGGAGCGAGCCAGCACCCATCGGAGCACCCGGGAGCGAGCCAGCACCCATCGGAGCACCCGGGAGCGAGCCAGCACCCATCGGAGCACCCGGGAGCGAGCCAGCACCCATCGGAGCACCCGGGAGCGAGCCAGCACCCATCGGAGCACCCGGGAGCGAGCCAGCACCCATCGGAGCACCCGGGAGCGAGCCAGCACCCATCGGAGCACCCGGGAGCGAGCCAGCACCCATCGGAACACCCGGGAGCGAGCCAGCACCCATCGGAACACCCGGGAGCGAGCCAGCACCCATCGGAGCACCCGGGAGCGAGCCAGCACCCATCGGAGCACCCGGGAGCGAGCCAGCACCCATCGGAGCACCCGGGAGCGAGCCAGCACCCATCGGAGCACCCGGGAGCGAGCCAGCACCCATCGGAGCACCCGGGAGCGAGCCAGCACCCATCGGAGCACCCGGGAGCGAGCCAGCACCCATCGGAGCATCCGGGAGCGAGCCAGCACCCATCGGAGCACCCGGGAGCGAGCCAGCACCCATCGGAGCACCCGGGAGCGAGCCAGCACCCATCGGAGCACCCGGGAGCGAGCCAGCACCCATCGGAGCACCCGGGAGCGAGCCAGCCCCCATCGGAGCACCCGGGAGCGAGCCAGCACCCATCGGAGCACCCGGGAGCGAGCCAGCACCCATCGGAGCACCCGGGAGCGAGCCAGCACCCATCGGAGCACCCGGGAGCGAGCCAGCACCCATCGGAGCACCCGGGAGCGAGCCAGCTTCCATCGGAGCACCCGGGAGCGAGCCAGCACCCATCGGAGCACCCGGGAGCGAGCCAGCTTCCATCGGAGCACCCGGGAGCGAGCCAGCACCCATCGGAGCACCCGGGAGCGGGCCAGCACCCATCGGAGCACCCGGGAGCGAGCCAGCACCCATCGGAGCACCCGGCAGCGAGGCGGCACCGATCGGCACAGCTCGTCGTCTTCTTCGTGTGCATGGGCTCCGCGGTTGCTGATTTCCCTTGCAAGGCACTACCCAGCCCGTCGCCACGACCCCCCCCAGCTGATCAACATGCCTCCTGCCTAAGGCACGAGGATTGGCTCTCAGCCGTGCATCTTGGCTGGTGTCCGTGGCAGTGCTTGCTGGCCTGGCTCCTTCTCTTTTGCAAGTAGCCTTGGTGATGGCGTGCATGCCTCATGCGATCAACCTTGCCAATAAAATGCATGCCCATGTTTTCTAGTGATGCCTCAATAAAATATATTTGTTCCAAATGCATCTTTTGCAGCAGGACAAGAGCTCCACCACTCATGCAGCCTATATGGTTAGCAGTTTGGTGTGATGATTGTGTGCTGTCATGCTCACCTTAGGCCACATAAGATATAGTTTGAACAAGCCTCCATTTTGAAATCATAACGAGGCTCAAAACGGCTTGGTTGGGTGTATTAAAGCCAAGCCGTGGTATAGAGTGGTGGCGATAAGAACTTATGAAAACAAAAATGTAAAATCACACACCCCCTTCTGTGATGCTTGCGTGAAAATACAGTTTCAACGAATGGACTCATAGTGTAGCCCCAAGACCAATGTAAGGAAAAGCCCCTTTCCTTACTGAGCCTCGCTAACATCGAGTTCGGGCCTGACTTTCGGAAGTCCAGGCCAGGGTCCTCGCAAGGTTTTGAACCAGGGCTTGTGTTATGTTTTTTAACAGCTCTGGCGCTCAGGGCCGTAGAGAGGCAGGGGAGGTGGCGGTGAAGGAGGCGCAGGCGGGGGGACGGGGAAAGGAAGACCGAGGAGGCGAAGGGCCGGAATGGTGGCGACTGCTGCTGCTGCGGCTCCACGATGACACTAGAACCTCCAGCTGCACCACATCTACCTTCGAGAAGCTCCACGCCAAGACACCCTCAACGCGAACCCTCTCTAGCACCGGTGCCACCCCATGACCCGTGGACCCCTGCGGCAGCTGCTGCTGCGGCGGCGACGACTGCGGCTGTGGCCGCAGCGGCGACTGCTGTGGCTGCGGCTGCAGCGTTGGCGATGGTAGCTGCTGCTGCGGTGGCAACGATGGTTGCTGCGGCGACAACGGAGGAGGATACACTGGGGCAGAGACCGGTGGCGAGGACGGAGCCGCGCGACCACCAGAGTCAGACAACTCCTCGAGCGGGACAACCGACGGGAGGGGAGTGACGTGAGACACACCAGATGAGGCAGGACGGGGGGGGAGAGGAGCAGAGGCTACCAGGGGAGCGGGAACCAGAAACAGGGGCGGGAAAACCACGAGACCTCTGTGAGGAAAGTGATGGTAGAAGGAGACAGACTTGTCCTAGGTGACGTTACGCGAGTGAAAAAAGCGGTGGGACGACGGGTGGTAAAAGTGCTTGTCGGATGAGTCGAGGGGGAAACCTAGGAAGACACAAGGGACTGTGCGGGCAGTGAGCTTGTCTGTGCCATAGGCACGAACGTGAGCCAGGCAACCCCGGACGTGGAATGCAGACGCGTCACCAGGGAACCCGGTCCAGAGAAGGGTCGGCGAAAGCTGCGGCCGCTGAGAGTGTGGCCACGGGTTAAGCTGGTGAGCGGCGTAGTGAAAGAACGGCCGCAGAAAATGGTGTGCACTGGCTTGGATCATCGATTTACGAGCCACCTCCATGACCAAACAGATGTGTCGCTCAGCGACCCCATTCTGCCGCGGGGATTCCGGCGGGGTGTACGACTGGGTGATGCCCTCCGCACGACAGAACTGGCCAAGCCGACCTGAGGCAAACTCGCCACCACGGCCGGAGTGGAGACACAGCACAGGAAGACCGCGGTGGACGCATGCACCTACGACCCATGGGATAAGAACGTCAGGCACGTCGACCTTCTGCTCTAGAGGAAACACCGTGGTGTAGCGTGTGTAGCGCTCTCGACGCGGCCTAGGGACGGGGGATGGGCCCCAGACGTTCAGGTGCAGGGTCAGGAGTGGCGCAGTGGTAGGGCGAGGCGAGGGGGAGTGAGGAGCATGGCGCAACTAGCTCTCGATGCAAGGCGTGCACGGGGGCGCAGGCGAGGGAGGGAGGGCACGGAGCGACGCAGGGAGACCTAGGACAAGACCATACTGGGACATGTGACGCAGATGAGGGAGTGCAGGGTGACCTAGGCGATGGTGCCACAGAAGCGACGGGTGAGTGAGCGACCGACACGAGTAGGCTGCAGCGACCTGAGTAGACGCAGGCACCTGGGGGGGCGCCCTCACCAAGGGGGACTTGGTGTCGAGGGTAAACATGCGAGACCGAGGGTTTCGGGGGAACGTGGTGAGGGGGGTATTTGTGGCGGCGTCGGTAGAGGGAACGTAGTGGTGACGCCGAGGTCCTGAAGACAGCAGACACCAACTAGGTTCTTGGAGAACGAGGGGATGTGTAGGCCCGTAAGGGAGCTTGAGGGAACCGCCGGACAGGGAAGGGTAGTGGAGCTACGAGCAATCACAGGGCCCAAGGAGGGGCCAGCAAGCGCGGCAACAGCAGGGGCGGCAAGCGGTGTGAGCTCAGTATGGTCGCGGAAGAAGCAGGTAGACGTGCTGAAGTCAAACGTGAAGGAGAGCGAAGCGGAAGCTGCAGCCAGCGGAGGAGAGAGTGTGGAGCCTAGACTAAACAAAGCAGAAGTTCCTACGCTTGATGCAGCAGGGGAGTCTAGATTAGACCCTTGTGGCACACATAAACTCGGCAACACAGGGTAATAATGTCTGGTCACAATAGAGGCATCTGCATGCAGGGAATGCAAAGCAAAACAAATCTGATCCATGTCTAACTCAAAAACAGGCACACCACGACGCACAAGACTGAACAAGTTGGGGAGGTCCGACGTTGGGCCGAAGCGGCGGCAAAAGAGGTCGTCGAGGCGGCAGAAGCAGCGGGTGGTAGGGTGCGGACTACCACACACAGTGCCACGGAAGGGGCCGGTCTAGAGCTGGTACTGGCAACCCCCAGCGCTGGAGTTGCCACCCGACACCGAGCTGCGAGGGCCGCCATCGCGGCCACCACCACCAGAGGCACCGGGCCACCCCGGCGGGAGGCGGCCCCATGACTGCTGCTGCTGCTGCTGTGGCGGCTGCTGCTGCTGCTATTCGGGGGCACCAGCCCCGGTCCCCTCGTCGGAACTGCTGTCCCCGCCCCCACTTCCACCACCCCCACCACCCGGACCTCCACCACGCCCCTCCTTGGGGCGGCGGCCCCTACGCTGACGCGGCTGCGCTGAGGCCGAAGAGGCGGTCTCAGCAGCAGGGGCTTTCTCGGCAACAGCGGCAGAAACGTCAGCGTAAGTGCACAGGGAGGGTGCACAACCCTAAAAGATAGGGAGTGCCACAGTACCACTCGATTGAGCGATAGTACGCTGGCGAGTCTCTATCTCGGATAGGGCAGTGACAAAGGCGGTAAGGGTGAGGTCACCAAGGTGCTGACTAAGGAAGTGGTCGCGGGCAGTGGCTAAGTGGTCCGGAAGGTGCGTGGCTATGAGGTAAAGCGTAGCGCACAGTGGTGGCGGGAAGGCAGTGAGCTGGGCCTCATTGCTAGTGGCGCAGTAGCTAGCCTCGAGTGCACGGAGGTGAGTGGCTAGGTCAGCGACAGTGGGGAAGGCCGCTAGGTCAGGGAAAAGCATGGGGAGGGTCTGGCGGCCAGCGTCCAGGCGCAGCACATCGTCCACCATCGCACGTCCTCAACGAAATGGCGGCACGGCGATACGGCGGCACGTCGACACAGTGGCACGACGACGCGGCTCCAAGGCGCCACAGCGGCACTGCGGCATGTCTACACTGCGGCGCGGCTCCACGGCGCCACGACGGCACTGCGGCACGGCTACACCGCGGCGCAGTTCTTCGGCTCCACGGCGCCACGGCGGCACTGCGGCACGGCTAGACGGCAGCGCAGTGGCACGGCGGTGGTGGGAGGACGGCGGCATGGCGGCGGCACGGCGGCGACACGGCAGCGGTACGACGGCGGCACGGCGGCGGCGGCACGGAGTGGCACGACGGCGGTACAGCGACGGCACGGCGACCGCACGGTGGTACGGCAGCACAGCGGCGGCACGGTGGCGGCACGGCGGCGGCGTGGCATGCTGGGGACGGCAGGAACGAGAGCTGGAGCAAACAGGGCCAGTGGGGCGCAAGGGACCAGCAGGGCGCTAGGGGGCCAGCGGGGAAGGAACGGGGCCAGCAAGGTGCACAGGGCCAGCAAGGCGCACGGGGCCAGTAAGGTGCACGAGGCCAGCAAGGGCGCATTGGGGTCAGCGGGGCACGACGAAACCGGCGAGGCACGGCACTAAGGCTAGGGCGTACGGGGCGGACGGGGCCAGGAGGCGCTACCGGGCCAGCGGGGCGCTAAGGAGCCTGCAGGGCGTACGAGGCCGGCGAGGCACACGGGGCAAGTGAGGCTCGACAGAGCCAGCGTGGCGCTAACGAGGCCTGCGAGGCGCACGAAGCTAGCAGGGCGCAACGGGGCTAGTGGGGCGTACGGGGCCAAGAGGGCGCTAACGGGCCAGCGGGGCGCCTAGGGGCCAGCGGGACGTATGGGGCCAGGAGGGTGCTAACGGGGCATGCGAGGTGCATGGGGCTAGCAGGGCGCGACGGGGCTAGCGGGGCATACGAGGCCAAGAGGGCGCGAACGGGCCAGCAGGGCGCCTAGGGGCCAGCGAAACGTACGGGGCCACGAGGGCTCTAACGGGCCAACGGGGCTCTTAGGGGCCAGCGGGACGTACGGGGCCAGGAGGGCGATACCGGGCCGATGGGGCACTAAGAGGCCAGCAGGGCGTATGGGGTCAGGAGGGCGCTAACGGGCCAGCGGGGCGCTAAGAGAATAGCGGGGCGCTAAAGGAAGGGCGAGGGCGGAAGTGGGTGGGGGGACGGAACCTATTGGATACCATCTCAAAGTAGCGAGATGGTTAGAAAGATCAGTACAGAGTATTTTTACCTAGTGGGTTGTACTCTCTAAAGGCATACACCTATCTAGCCTAATATATTGCATACATGGTTAACATATTGCACCGAACACTCCATAGCGAAACATTGCAATTTACCGTTACTGTCCATTAAGCCGTTTTCCTTGGTATAAACAATGGCCTTATAGTCCACATGAATCGCAAAAGTA